>OU612046.1:70873590-71166090 GCA_914767935.1 Coremacera marginata | reverse complement strand
TTAACTTGAGTTCATCGCTTACATTATCAGTTTTTTTGAGAAGTTTATGGATTTTATTTCTTTGATTCCTCAAAAATCTGAGATTTCTATCTAGCCATGGCTCTGAAAGCTTATTCTTTTTCTTTATTTTTGGCACATTACTTTCGATAGCTGTAAAAATGTGCTGTTAAAATTTAGAGACAGCGCTATCTACGTGTAAGTTGGAAAGAATATAATTCCAGTTTAGAGCATTAAGATAACATTTTATGCTTTCGTAATCGGCGTTGAGGTAATCGTAGGCAATGGAGTTATTATAAGATTGGGTAAAGGTAACTTCATTAGAAGAGAAAGCAAACGTTAAGGCTGTATGGTGAACAGAGTTAGCTAACAAATTTTATGCATCACTGCATGGTCTAACCTTCATTTCCTCATATGCGTTAGTAAAGACTAGGTCCAACCATCTCCCATTTTGATTTTGTACAGAAGAAACTTGCTGCAGATCACTGCCATAAAAGGTACATAGCAATGTGAAATCTATGATATTTGAAAGGTTAACAGGAAGAAGATAGTTGTCATTTTCATCGGTGACAAACGATATATTTGGACGGTTAAAGTCACCAAGAATAACAACTTTATCTTCCTCATTTAGAGTAGAAATAAAGGCGGACAGTGTTTCACATAGCTCGTTGTATGTTGTTTCACTTGAGCAGGGAGGAATGTAAACGACACCAATGTACAAATATAGACTATTTCCTAAGCAAATTTTAATTATTCGGTGATCGAAGAGCTTGTGGGTAGGTGTATCTATAAGCTTACTTGGGAGAGAATTGTGAGATGCTATCAGGACTCCTCCTCCTCGTGAAAGACCTGTTCAGGAGTAGTCCCGATCATTTCTGAAGACAGTCCAATTACTGTCAAGAACTTCCTCATTATTGAAAGTATCATTTAAGCATGTCTTAGTGAATACTAGTACATTGAAGTGGCATGATTTGGTGTCAACATAAAGTTTTTGTAATTTACTTCTCATGCCACCACAGTTGTGGTAAAATATGTTTAACAAATTTGAGTTAGGGACGATAATATTGCTGCTGCTCTTTGCGTGATTTTTGAAGAAGAGACACGTGTTTAGTTCTGACGTGAGCGCCATATGTGTCTAGATCCGCCTTGACTTGATCAATCGTTACGCCAAGTTGTTCGTGAAAGCAAACAAAAAGGTTACGTAAGTCATCAACAACGGTAGGTAGCCCTGCTTGCTGAATTAATACTCTAAGATTAGTTTTGGTCTTGCCTTCAATGCATGTTGAATCTGGGGCCTTATGCATATAAGCGAGATATAAACGAACGTTGTTTTACACACTGTTATCCCTTAGACGAGAAAGAGCATATCTGCTCTCAGTGTCTGCGCAAGAATTTAATGTCAATTTGACTTTTGGAGGAAGTAGAGGATCTAGAAATGACGCAGGGCTACCAGGTTGATCACAAGGCACATTTAGAGCCGGAATAGGTTTATAGACACTTTCGGTTGGTGGTGATGGATTTAGAGTATGGGAGTGGATGAAGTTCAGATACTTATCATTGTTGGTTTCATTGTTGTTAGGATTAAATGAAACCCGTCTTGGATAAGTGGAAGATTTTTTCGATATTAGATTGCTTTTCACCGTATTGTTAGTTGGAGCAGTATTCCGGTTGACTATGGGAGAGAATATTGGGAAGATGTTAGTTTTAAGATTCCAATTAGTATCTAAATTATGATGGGACTTAGATTGCAAATTGGATATTGAGGTAGAATTAAGATTAGATTTAGAATGAGAAGAGTTTGAGCTAGAACTATAATTACTTTTAGAAGGATTCTTAGAGTAAGAATTAGTATTTATGTTAGAGTTAGACAAATTTTTAGGTTTATTGGTGTTGTGCATAGGATTATTGCTTATTTTAATGTTAGAGCTCGTGTATGAGTTTTATATACTTTCGGAGTACTCCCGGCCTTATCTGTGCACTTTGATATTGTAATAGTTCCAAGAGTTTGGACTCCATCGGAGGCACTGAGGACCAGCCAAGCGTATTTGGTGGGCATGATAACTTTAAAGCTGCTAAATTTTGCACGGCTTCGAGATGTTTTCTCGCAATCGGAGATGGAGACGCGAAATTTTATTAAGAAGTATTCTCGCACCGAGGATACAGATGTCTTCGAGGGAAAACCTTTGATGAATACTGTGGTAGATTCAAATTGATTACCAGACTTAAGCTTTTGGATCCTGTTTTCCCATTCTGTGATAGTCCACGAGGTTCCAAATCGCTCAATACCTCTACGCGGCGCTGCTATAGGTGCTATAAGTTCCAAGTCGGATGCAGTGGAAGTGTTTAGATAAGCTGGCTTATTTGGTGGCAAGGAATTAACTGATGGTGAATGGTTGGACGCTTCCAAAATTTCATGAAAGACGGAAGATGAATTATGGTGAGGGATCTGTGAGTTCATGACTTCCGTGCTATTAGGCGCAGATCTAACCTCATCCACTATATCTGCAAGCGTTGCCCGGAGCACAACCATATCGTTACTGATATCACTTATTTTTTCAAATAATATTTCAAGCATGGGATCAGGTTGCAATGGTGATAGTTCGGGGTTTCTTGAGGTAGATTGGATCGCGGTTTCCACATCATTACGCAAAGTCCTCAGAGCACTTAGTATGTTGTTGGCTGAGTCATCTTTTTTAAGTAGTTCAATAATTTTGTTGGATTCAGATTTTAGCTCTTCGGTCGTAGCTTTGCACTGAAGGGTTTTATCACTGTCACTTAAAGTTTCCGTCAACAATTTCAGGTTCTTAGAAATAGTTGAGATATTCGCATTGTTTGATTTGCTCAAAAATTCAACTCTCGATATGTCATCGGATACATGATTTAGCAAGTCAAGATTTGGGATACTATTAACCAATTGCTTATTATCGGAATACATTACTTTTAGGGAGTCGCTTAAACACTTTATAGCAAGCATAATGTGTGACAGTGACAAGTCCCTGCACTAGTCACAGAAGAATTTGAAATGAGCCTCATATTCTTGAATGTAGTTGAGGCTTCTCTTTGTCATTCCCACACAGATACAGTGGTATGATTTTCCGCACAGGCCATTACATATAATTTTTGGCACGTTTTTGTCCTCAATAGTGCAGTTGTTATAGGCGCAAGTGAATTCCATTGTTGTATTTTTTTGTAAATGGGTCAGTTTTTTTCTGGGTCAAACACAGTAAGCAGCAGCTTCAGTAGTTTAAATAGCTGAATTATTATTAAATAAATCGCAGATAGAGTTGTTTAATTATTTGTTATTGTTTTTTATGTATGGGGAATTATTTTTTGTTGTTTTTTGTCTTTTATGGGTGAAGTAAACAGCAAATAATGCACTTTTTTATTTTATTTTAATTGCAATGATTAACCACAGTAACCAGCAGCTTAAGCACAAACAGCAAATAGTTCAAAGTTAATTTAGCAGAAGGTGCACTTTTTTTTTGATTTTGTTTTAGTTGTGTCGATTAAAAAATAGCGAAGTAAAATCAATAGCACGTCCGAACGGTTTGACTGACAACTATCAACTTTTTTGTTTGCATATAAATATGGGTTTTTCCAGAAAAAAGTCCACCGTCACACGAAAATTAAAAGTTATTAAAAACTTATTATTCAATAATATTATCTTGGAGAAACATTTAAATTTTATTAATTTAAGCAATTTGAACACAAACTCATTTATCATGATGATCGAATCTTCTTCACTGTTTCACAAATGCAATTTTTCTTTTAAGTTAATGTTTAGGTAATGCTTCGTAGATGTTTTGTTTTAGTTAAAATGGAAGGCATTGTCTAAAAATAATGAAAAATAGTTGAGGCAGGGAGTGCCAGAATATACTAAATTAGTTTTTTAATGACTTAATTATAGAATTACTTAATTACCTAATTACTTAATTACCCAATTGAATCACAATGGAAATTTAAGTAACGTCAACATTTTTAAAATTAATTACGTAGAAAATAAACTTATATTATTTCAAAACCCTTTAAAAAAGGTTTTATACAAAAAGTCTTGCCCAATTCGCAGAGTTTCGCAAATTTTGTAATCCAAGTCGAAAACCAGTTCTGTTTTTTGTAACGTCACGCCAGAGCATAATTATGGTTATAGCTTTAAATCCTTACGATCGATTGTTGTAATTATTTTACTTAATATAGTGCTACTTAATTACTACGAAAACACAAAAAAAAAAAATTTTTAAAAATTTCAGTTTTTCATAAATTTTTTTAATATTTTTTCGTACAAATCGTACGTAACGCCAGTTTTGAAATGCCCTTATAATATTAAGCTAGCTTGTGCTTTAAAAGTATTCTGCCTTTTGTTTTAAGTGAATAAGAATCAAGGACAATCCGAGTGCCATGAAATTATTGGAAGTGGAAGATAAAAAGAATGATGGCACAATCATGTGAAAGTCCATGCAAATAAAAAAATGCTACCGCAATGGTGCACATCCACAGCATACATCCACTCCACTGCCTAATGCAATGCGGGCAGCAGGTAAACATTCCGCCGTTCCGCGATTTCCACCTGATTGTTCAAAGCTGCCTTTGAAGCCATCATTTTTTTTTTCTCTTACAATTTCCATAGCTCATGACGTTCGAATTGTCCTTGATTCATAGTGAAATTAATCGAATCCTAGAAAACAAAATTTATGTAACAATTTTTGCTCCATTCGTTTTTTAATTTTGCCACCAATTACAAATGTTTTACTTTTTGTAAACAAAAGCAGCTGATTTCCAGTTTTTTTTTCAGTAGACATACGTTTACATATTCAACACACTATTTGCTACGTTCAATCTGCCATTTGCTACGGCCACGTTGCGTCGCGTTACGCGAACATAATTGGAACATTAAGCTTTATAAGGTAAGTACTTTCTACTATAGTAATTTTTAAAGCAACAAACGCTATCTACATGTCAGCGTGACAATTAAATAACAGAGCTCTTAATTTAAATTATAGAAAACGTAATGCCATCTATCCTCTTTCAAACGCACCTAAGTTCATGCAAATCGATTGACAGGTTATAAAATTACGACCGTTTGAATGACAATAATTTTTTTATGTTTAGTCGTAAAAAAACAACCGACTACAAAATCACTACAAAGTAAAAAATAATTTTAAAAATACTTTTCCTTTTAATTTCTTGGTCATATTTGATAATTTATTTAAACATATTATTATATATGAAATCTTATTATCATAATTTTTTTCTTATTTGTTTTATTATCATAAATATATTAATTTCTTGACGAATACAAATGCTTTGAAGTTGGCGCTAATATAATCAGACTTTTAATCAGAAGCGCCAACTTCAAAGCATTTGTATTCATCAAGAAATTAATATATTTATGATAGTAAAACAAATAAGATAAAAATTAAGATAATAAGATTTCATATATAATAATATGTTTAAATAAATTATCAAATATGACCAAGAAATTAAAAGGAAAAGTGCCAGTAGTGATTTTGTAGTCGGTTGTTTTTTTTTTTTTAATTTTTATTTCTTCCTTTTTAGAGAATATGATAAATTTTCGAAAAAAGTGTATAAACAACATAAATAAAATTGTTCCGAAAAAATTTGTTCTATTGAAATCTGAAAGTTCGTTGGTTATTTCAAATATCTGCCTCTTAAATTTAAATAAGATGTCACATGTTTTGAAATTATTATACCCATTCTTGTAACGAGTTTTATTACCCTAGTGTCAATATTATTCGAGATACACTGTTTTTCTAATATTGCCACGCCCAGTAGTCGAAATCCTTTCATCACCGTAATTTTTACTAATAATGCCTACCCCTATACCAAATTGTAGTACCATAGTATCAATATTATTGGAGATATACTCTTTTTCTAATATTGCCACGCCCATTTGTCAAATAACGCCCATTTTCTTGGCCGTAATTTGTATTAACTGTGCCTACCACTACATTTAATTTCAGTACCATAGTGTCCATATTATTCGAGATACAGTGTTTTTATAATACTGCCACGCCCATTTGTCGAATAACGCCCACTTTATTGATGATAATTTATAATAATAATGCCTACCCCTATACTAAATTGCAGTACTCTAGCCTCAAAATTATTCAAGATACACTGTTTTTCTAATATTGCCACGCCCATTTGTCGAATTACGCCCCTTTTCTTGCCCATAATTTGTAATAATTGTGCCTATCCTTACAATAAATTGCAGTACCCTAGTGTCAATATTATTCGAGATACAGTAGTATCTAGTATTGCGAGATATATTATTACCACGCTGAGTTCTCGAATACCGCCCACTTTTGTACAAGCACCTTCATGCTTATGATATCTATCTGTTCCCCAAAAATTATGGCAATCAGGCATATGGTTTAGGAGTTATCGATGTACCTACATTTCAAAAAAAAAAAAAAAAAAAAAAAAAACAGAGAAACCTAGAAACCGACGAACTTGAGAACCTCCTTCTTTTTGAAGTCGGTTAAAAACATAATGGAGCATGGAGAGCAAATATTAAATTTTGTTTTAAACTTGGAAATAAATTCGCTGAGACATACGAACTGATGGAAAAAGTTTATGGTGATGATTGTATATCTCGTAGACAAGTTTATACGTGGTTTCAACGATTCAAAGGTGGCCGTGAAGAATTGAAGAACGATCAAAGAAACTGGTGAACTGGTGCATAAAATTCGTGAAATCATTGCTGTCGATGGAAATTTTACTGTAAGAATGTTGGCTGAGGAGTTAGGAACAAATAGAGACTGTTCGTCAAATTGGGTTAATTAAGATTTGGGTAAAAAATAGGTCTGTGCGCGATTTGTTTCACACGAATGAGGACCCAAAAAGAAACGCTCGTGTAGAGCATTGCAAAGACATCATTTCAACAGCTGAAAACGATCCAGATTTTCTTGATTCGATCATAACTGGTGATGAAACATGGTGCTTTAAATATGACCCTCAAACTAAGCGTCAATCTGCACAATGGAAGTCGAAGGGCGGACCAAAACCTATCCAATTGCGTTTTCAAAAGTCCAAAATCAAGGCAATGCTGATAACTTTCTACGATTCGAAGGTCTGTGTCAATGGTGATTATTATTTAGAAGTTCATTTTAGACCTGAATATCCAGAGGGAAAACAGCTGTTTTATTGCACGATAATGCACCTCCTCACAAGATCAAAAAATTGTGAGACTATTTCAAGTTCCCGAAACTCAAAACTACCATAAAAGGGTAGGTCGATCATATTCGTAAAAACATTTAATTACACGCTCAAGACAATTGATCATAATAAGGTCGGTTAAAGGTACAAAGGCTGAAAAATAAAAGAAATATAATTAACAAAAAAATAATATAACACTTACTTCCAATCAACGTTTTAAAATGTATATCATTGCTAGGAAAGGAATCTTCAACAGTGTGTGCTAAGATGTACACTTTATAATTTGTAAAACTACTAAGATTTTCAAGCTTAAAACTGAGCTCCTTATCCGTATCATTACTGCATATATTTCCAATTGTAGAGGTGCAATTAACTATGTGCTGTTCATTGTTTTGACTAGGCAATGGGAATAAATTTATTAAAAATAAGATGAACGAAGAAATATTACACCACTTACATTATTGTGTAACGCCGCAGGTTGCCATTCATTTGAGTAGGAGCATTCCATGAAATCCAAGCCGAATTACTTGTAATATTTCTATATTTTAAATTTCGTGGTGGACTAGGAGCTGTAACGAATTTAAATAGCATCAAATGGTTTAAAAGTTTACAATTAAGTATTTTCAATACCTTCTTCTAATGTTTTAACCACAAGTGGGTCACTTATTTTTCCACGTTTCAACTTTGAAAACATGTTTATTTCTATTTTGTAACTTGAAAATGGATGCAAATTAGTTAACAAATATTTTTTAGCTGTTTTCTCAATGGTTATTGTGATGTTTTTCTCTACGCAATTCGCTTCATCTGCTGAAACGTTTAAATCACTATCTACTCTGCAGTAGGTCAAATTGTAGCCTTCTAGTAAAGAGGTGCACACACGCTCGGGGCTCCATTGGACTTTGATAGAACGCGCAAATACCGGCGTTATTTCTGGCTCAAGTTTCACCAAATCACTTGTTACATCCGCTGTGCACATTGTCCAGCGCATGCCCGAATTGTAGTCCAAATAGTTAGCAGAAACCGCAAAATTCAGAGCATGTTCCTGTCGTTGTGGCGCTGTTGTGAACTTTGTTGTATACTTGTTTATATGTTGAAAATGAATGGTACCCTAATTTATGCGTTTAGAATAAATGAGATTTTTCATAGTTGAAAAAATTAAAAATTTTACCTTGCATTCGTTGAGTGTAGCTCGTTTGGACTGGCACCAATATACTGTATAGTCAATCAGATTTTTGGTCTCCACTGGTGGTGTCCAGGACAATGTATATGTATGATTTAGGGCATGGTAGACATTTCTTATCCAATTCGGTGCCCTATCTTCGTGATTTCTACTCATGGGATATACGATTATTTTACGACTTTCCACTGATTCACCTACATCGTTTTGGCTTTTAATTGTAAATTCGTAATGGTGCCTTTTATTCCAGGCCAAAGTGGCCGAAATTTTATCAATATGTAGAGGCAATATTTTTCTATGGAATTAAAAAAAAAAAAGCAATTTTAGCAAAAACTAATTTTGGATGAACCTTAAGTGTTCGTGGGACGGAGTGAGTCCGGTGGTATGCTTTTTTTTAGTCTTACATTTCTTCACTATCACATTTTATAGACGTTATGATGTACTTGAAATTTGGACCATTCTCATGATACACAGGCAATTGTTGCCAGTAGAGTCTGAGATGAGTTTCAGAAGAGTCCATATAGAAACTTCCCACATCAAGCATAGGCGGAGACTCTGGCAATCGAGGCTTTGTTTGGAAGCGTTGCAAATAGCTTTCACTCCACATAGTATCGTCTTCTCGAGTTGATTTTATTTTCATACGCACACTAACGGTGTACCAATAATAGGCATACGGGAGATTTAGTAACCTAAGTTTGTATTCCGATTTATTGTTGCGTATTTCATAATTCGAATGATCCATCCATTCAAAGTCATCAGGAAGTATACGAATTTCATACTGCAAGCCTCTGGAATTATAGTAGCTGTACTTGACTAAATGCCACGCTAGCACTACACTATTGTCGCTCAGTTGCTCAAAGACGTACTCCGGTCTTGGAGGTATCACTATAAATTAAATATTCTCATCAATTAACATTGACAAAGTGAAGATGTTAAATATACACCAACCACTTTCGTAATGATTTATCCAAAAACTTTGCCTATGTATACCCAACGGATTATGTCCAATAAGTGTAAAGTTATAAAACTCATAATTGGGTCGATAGTTGCTTCTATCCAATGTCAAATTACAAATGCCGTGCTGGTCTTGTATTTCCAGTTCGCACATCTGCAGATAGTTCTGGGGATAAATTGTTCGGTAAACACGTGTGCCATTTTTTTGTAGTATTAAAACGCGATACTTTTTTTTTTGATAATTTAACGTTAGTAGCATAAGTGAATTAACAATACCGTTTGTTAGTGATAAGAAGGGTGTAGAACCAGATTTATATGGTGTTATTTGAAGTAGTGAAGTAGCAGATAAGGTGCAACATGCAAAGTTTTCAAAATAAAAGAATTTCATATTAATAAATAGCAAAAAAAAAATATCTACACCGAAAAAAATCGACATGTTTTAAAATTGAACACAATGTAATCATTTTCAAAATGTATTTCATATAAAATTTTTTTATTTTTTAATTATTCACATATAAATTGATAGCATTATGTTCAATTCAAAAATTTTATATGGAAAAATACATTTTGAAAATGATAACATTGTTTTCAATTTTGCATGTCGCATGTTTCACATGTCGCTTTTTTTCGGTGTACAAATAATTTGTATAGGTAATAATTTCTTTTAATAAAATGCTATATAATAGTTATATTAAACCAAGAAATTATTCTACCCAAATAAAATTAATATAATCAACGCCTAAAAGAAACCGCTGATATTTATGACTAACTTAGAGAAATTATGGTAGTAACAATTGAATTAAATATATTTTATTCATATATGTAAGTAAAAATTTGGTATAATTAGATGAAAGACATGCTTATTTCCTATACGAAGAGACATTTACAAAAGAATAAAGCCTACAATAGTTAAAATAAAATATAAATCACGTTTATCTCACACACTAATGAAAAATAGTGAAATCCTACAAATATAATAATTATATAGTCCGAAAATATTTCTAGCTAATCAGCCCTCATTCGGATAATGAGTCACTTGGAAAATTATTTTATATTTGACACAAAAAAGTTATACTTTCAAGTGATTCTGTTCTCAGTTTCCTTACACCTCAAATTGACAGTTGAAAAAATGTATGTATGCTGGTTGAAAAAATGTATGCATCTTCTGCAATTTCATATTGATGGAAAGCAAAGTAGCATTTCACATTTTCAGTTTTTTTTTTTTTTTTTTAAATTTGCCAGCTTTGTCAGGATGACATTATGAGCAATAAGAAAAATATAATAAAACCACAATAATGATATATTTGCACCATTTTTGATAAAACCATGATAAAATTAACCAGGTAGATGCAATGAAAAAAGTGCAGACTCAGAACTTTCAAAGCACATAGAAAATAAAACAAAATGTAAGCAGTCTGAAAAAAATTTTAACGATTTTGACAGTTATGGTCAAAAGAGAGCCCAATCAGCCCTGCAGCTACCTTGTTAATTATATCATGAATAAAACATTAATAAGACACGAGATAAAAATCAAAGTTAAGTAAAGACATACAGTGGAAGTAAAAGTAAATAAATTTAAGTTGTTTTGCTTAATAACTTTAGTGAAAAATTAAGAAAATTTATTTATTTCATTAATAAATTTATTTTATTTAAGTTGCTTGCATTTATAAAGCTGCTATGAAAAGGACCTACAAATACAGGGTGGAGCACAGGTAACGTTATGATTTAATCGGTGAATAAATTTTTTGTTTATGCTTTGTTTTTAGTTTTTTTTTCAGAATTAACTTTGGAATACTTGGGAAATTTATGGTAGAAAGCCTCTGCACAGAACAAAGAACCAAAGTTGTTAAATTTTTTTTTTTTAAAGTCAGAATTCGATTATTCAGACACAAGGATCATATCGAAATTTCTTTCATGTTCGAAGTGCAGGGTATCAAGGGAAGAACTCTTGCAGTTCGAAATGACGTGAACATTGTTCGGGTGCTTTCAAGTAATGAGCAAAACCCCGAAACTTACACCAGACGACGTTCTCAGTGGTTGGTGATGTCTAGGCGGTCTTTGCAAAAAAATTTGCATATGATACACCTTTTCCCATATAAGATTCAATTCGCCGTTTTCAAGAATTGTACCTAGAAAACAACGAGTTTATTCACAAACTCATAATGAGCGATGAGGCTTTCACCTCAATGTTCACGTGAATAAACAAAATTGCAGAATATGGGGCACCCAAGATCCAACAATAATTGCTGAACATCAAATGCACTCACTTATATACACAGTATGGTGTGAAATAACTTCAGAAAGGATCATTGGACTATAATTTTTCGAAAACGACGAACGAGTTGGGGATAATGTGAACGCATTGAATATCGGGCAATGATTGAACATTTTTTTAAGGTCAGAGGGTACAGAACAACCCAGAATTGTGGTTCCAACCACAACTCACACAGCTCGTCTAACTATGGTTCTCTTGCGCGAAATTTTTGGCAATCGAATATCACGTTTTCTGATTTAAGCTTACCAGCGGGTTCGCCCGATTTAACGGGGGCTACCTTAAGGGTAAGGTCCGCCTCTCTTATCATAGATTCGGCGATTTACAACAAAAATAAAAAACTTATGACATAAAAATTTAATTTAATTTTTTAAAATAATCGCCAAATCTATGATTCTTACCACGTTGGATAAGAATCATCCAAAAGCTTAAGGCCAATATTCGAAAGGAAGTGACGGCGCTGGGATCTGAAATTCTAAGAAAACTTATGGGAAATGCTCTGGAAAAACCCTGTTGATTCGAAGCATAAAATAGACACCATTTGAAAGATATAATCTACAAAACACAATGTGAACATATTTTCAAACTATAATCTAGATTTTAATTAGAGCTCCAACTTAAGCACGTGTTTCGAACTGCACGTGTACACGGAAGTTCGAACTCCGTGAAGTTCGTTTTTAAAAACACGTACTTGAACTACACGAGAATGCTAAACACGTATTACACGTGTAGTTGCAAAAGTACGTGTTCACATTTTCACGTGTTCACGGTTTCACGTGTTCAGGAGAACACAGGTTCATTCATTCACGTTTTTAAGTATTGACGTTTTCACGACGCATCCAAGACAATTCCCATAGGTTTTTATTATCATTGGACAAGAGATTATATTACAATAGGAGCCAGCTTCATATAGCTTTATTGGTTCTTGTGGGCGCTTCATAGACTTCAATGGCTGGCTATAAGCTGAATTATTCTTGTAACAAGGCTGGTAATATGGTGTTTTGTGGATTCTATGGAAAATTTTATATTGTATTCATAAATAAATGATATTATGGCCAATCGGATACACTAGGACTACTCAGATCAAGGATGAGTCATGGTATCAGTTATGGCTTAAAAGGACAAGAAATACCTGTATGGTCTTAGTCCTTGTTATTGTTATAGTGCCGGGATATCTGCAGTAGATACGATTGTCTATCGAATGAAATATTTTTGACGTAGGCGTCCACGAAACCCCTTAAAGAAACCCAATCACATGCGATAATTTTATTGCATTTGTTTGATCATTGAAGCATTCAATAATTGATTTTGTAATTGGAACTGATCTTGGATCCTTTAGATAGAATAACTCAAAATTATTTGGACAGCTCTTCATTGCCTAATGGGTAGATTCCTTGTACATAAATGGATGATTCTATAGATGCACTGCAATTATCTCAAGTCTAAGGTCGGTCATATGGTTAGTTATGGAAGATTAACTTTGGTCGCATGTGATTCTCATGTCACATTTCAACTCTTATCGATTTCATGGACACCTTGATTAGAAATGGATTGTTCTATGTCTAACGGGTGCACTGAAACTATTCCGGCACTGTGTCTTAGGACTTAGACTAAAACTAAAGCTATGGCAAGGGCATAAGCTGTAACGAAGGCTGTTATAAGAAAATTATAATTATCTGCTTCTCGGCCCTAGGTCCTCTACGGCGTTTACTCGCCACCGTATACAGTTTCTGGAAAGGTACCTCAGCTCTGCCCAACTTCCTCCCAGCTATTATCCCTACTTCTCTACTATTCTGTCCCATGTTCTCCTCAACTATTCTTCTTCCCAACTATTGTTCCTGCTTCTCTACTGTTCTGCCGCATGTCCTCCTCGAACCACCAAGTAATCTGCTATCCTGAGTTAAAGAGCTACATTAATAGTTTGGTTTGCTATGGAACTGTCACCTTTTGGGAATGTGTGACCGATGCACTGCCACTTCCTTCGTTGGATGGTTGTGCCTAATTGTTTCGAAAAATTATCATTAAACAAATCATAACGTTACTTATGCGCCTTCCTGTAGATATCGATTTGCAGTTGCTTCGCAAAGGACTCAGAAAGAAGGACTAGTTAAAGGATTGAGCAATCAATCAAATCGCCTACATAAAAGACATAAGTGACTGGGAAAGGCTCGATCAAAAACGTAACCGAGCGGATGATGAAAGTACGTGAAATGTTTGCTACCATTTAGCTACCATTGAAGAATAAACTCCAACAAGTCAACATTCAATTTGTGAACTGCTTATTAAAGCTAAGAACTCTTATTTTTTTCAAATATAGCAAAGTGTACTTCAAATGAAATAAAAAATTTTTATATTATCTTTACATATATATAAAATTCTTCTGTACATGGCTTTGTCACTGAACTCCTCCTAAACGGCTAAGCCGATTTTGATGAAATTTGGTGTGTGTGTGCGCGGCTGGGTCTGTAGATGGTTTAGGTCTAAAGTTTGACCCGGTAGGTGGCACTGTGGCAGTGTTTAAAGGGGTATTTGAGAGTATAACTCACAAACGAATTGAGAAATTGTCATGATGCTTTCACTACACCATTACCTTTTATGCAAACAAAATTACAAAAATTCAAAATTAATAAAAACAAACAAAAAAATCTTTCAATTTTATGTAAGCTTGATTGTTCGATCGTATAAAACGTTTTCAAATTTTTACGATAGAAACTTTAAATAAACCCTACATTTATGCATACCATGTGAAAGAAAATTAAAAAGCAATTTTTGGTTTTGAATATTTTTTCAGCAGCAAATATTTTATGAAATTTTTTTGCGAAATAAAGAAATTCGTTAAGGTTTTTTTTTCAAAATTATAAAAATTAAAAGGGAAACGGACTTTTAACGGACAATTAAACAGACTTTAAAAAAAAAAAAACACAGGTGCGTCGTTGGACACACGAGAGAAGCGAAGCTTTTTTGCAGTTACATCGATTTGATAGCTTAATAATTTTTTCTTTTTAATAAATTAACTTTTAAATTCAAAAATTTAAAATAACATAACATAAATATACAGAAAACATATTTACTGTTTTTTTTTTTTTGTTGAATGTCAAATTTCCACGCCAATTACATATACGGGCATATAATGCCAGCGACTCTCCATTTTGACTCTTCACAAAATGGTTGTGAACTTGGCTGCACTGACTCATGCATGCGTTTGTTAATTCCATATTTATTGATATCTATTTTTTTGACACTTAAAAAAGCACTTGTCAACGCACTTGTCATAGAGTGTAAATTATTATCTGGCATGTGTTAACAGAGTTATTTCACTTAAAAACATGAAGAGAAAAAACTCTGTTATCCTCTGTTAACACATGCCAGAGATTTAGCAGAGTTGATGCAATCTCTAGATAATAATTTATAGTCTATGCCAACAGCACCACAAACGCATTCACAATACAAACAAACCGATGCTGGAGACACCTTGTGGCAAATAAAAGCAAATTTTTAAGTTGTAGCAAATACACAATCCTCTATCTATTGATAGATGGTGACGATCTACTGCAGCAAAGCTTCTGTTATAATTAGGATTGAATTAACAACTATTTCTAACAAGTCTTTGTGGCCTAGTGGATTGTGCGTTGGACTCTCGTATAAGAGGACGTGGGTTCGATCCTACGTGCCGGCCGAAAATATTTTTAGTATTTAATATTGAAGTATTAAATTTTCTTGTTGTAATAAGCACTAGCAACAAAGAAACCATCAAATTTCCAAGAAAAAATCTGTCGAAAATTTTTCAGATTTCACTCCAAGCAAACCACAGAACGAGGAGTAAAAAGCTTCGCTTCAATTACCACAATCCTTTGTAATATGACTGAGTTATTCACTTTCAAAGCCAGAACTTTCATTTTTGATTGATTTTTTTTCTATTTTACCAAAAAATAAAATTAGTACTAAAAACCTTTTGTGTGTTTCAGGTACGAAAGTTTTTGTGGTGACAATTTCTTGGAAATTTTAAGCAACTTGCATGTTCCTACAGAAAACGAAATTTTTCTAATAAAAGACTTCTAAACCAAGAATGTTACTTACCACAAAGGTATACAATTACCAAGTTGCAATAATATAACTTTGAAAATTCTTGCATGGCAGATTATTTACCTTAAACATTTAAGGTGTTTGATGAATCTGAGAACCTTAGTATGTTTGATGGCAAAAAAGGTTAAACATTTGGGTATAAATGGTTAAATATAGAAACGTGGCGGCCGAGGCACAAAGTGTTAGTGCGTGGCTTTAGCGCCGAAGGACCTTGGTTTAAAACCACTCTGCAGACAATGCCACTTTACAGGAGATTCGCGCGAAGCGCAGCGGAGCCCGCCCGGGTATTTACTAGTAAATATTTATATTGTATTAGACTGCGTCAGATTTGTATGGAAAATATGGAAACCGGCCCGGTTCTGCTCGAAAATCCGGTTTTTAGGGTTTTTTATATGAGTTGTGGGGGGGGGGAAACTCCAAACCATCTATTTTGATGTAAATCTTCGTGAAGAATCTGATTCTGAGCTTGGAATTACGGAATAATTTATTCCGGTTCCACTAAGCTCACTGAAAACTGAAATTTTCGATTTTTTCCATACTATTTTTTTCATGCTTACCCATTATGTCGATCCTGATGATTTTTTAAAAACCTATTTTGCAATATCAAAGGCCATTTTGTTGGTATAATAAAAATGCATACGTTTTTTTTGTGCCCCCAAAAAACCGGATTTCCCGCTACGATTTTTGTTATTAAAAGGGTTAAACATACTATTACCATCACTAAAAAAATAAAGCTACCACCAACTACTTAATGTTTATGTTAATTAAACAATTTTGTTGAGTAAATCATCAGAACTTCTAACATTAAAATACGAGTAAGTAAGAAACAATCAACATATTGAATATACTTAAATAAAGTTAATAAAAGATATTCATATAAACAAAACATGCAATCAAAACTTAGTTAAAACAACTCAACCTAAATACTTACCGGTGACTGTGCGGTGTAACTCAAATTATATTGTGTTAAAATCATATTTGTGGGAATGCTGAATTTACACACCATATAAGTAAAATCATAGCCACGGCATTTAAAATCATCTATATCAGTGGGTTCGGTACCTAAGAGGAAAATAGTTTAACTAAATTCTTTACAGTAAAAAAACAAATTTAATTTTAGCATACCAACATAAACCTTCGTCACTCCAATCGCATTGAGACCACTTTTGCAAACATACTCTTTTATCTGAGGACGGGCATTTCTCATCATGTACACAATGGATGTTGTATTTACAATCTTCAATTGAAAATAAATATTATAGCAATTCATTTAGATAAAAGATTACTTATTTGACATACCACAATATCTTGTTTTGGTACTTCCTCCCTCGACTCCTCCTCAACAAAATATAACGATGAACTATTCTTGCCAGAAAACATTTGCAAGTTCATACTACATGTTATGTTAGCGTCTCCTCCTATTTGAATCTCAATGCGTTGTGGATTTATTTCTATAAAAATAATATTAATTAAATTAAATTTTGAAGAAATAAAGAAATACTTTTACACCTCTACAAACACATAAATACACATTCAATTAGTATTAAACTGGCACTTACCACCTGGAGAACGCGACGCCCCACTGATTTGTACGTAAAAACATTGTACAATGATTAAACTTGTTGCCAAGGTCACAAAAGTATAGCTGAAAAGATTGGAAAATTGTTATTTAAAAGATTTCCAGAATATATCAAGAGTACAAAATTAAAAATTAGTTAAGAGCGAAGTGTTTTTTCTCTTTTTTCAAATAGTAGTTTCCAAGGTTTGAGTCAAAGCGTAGAGTCGCATGGGTCTTGCAGTAAACGTAGATAAGATGAAATATCTGGTGTCAACAAACAAACAGTCCCAGCGTATTTACACCCACGTTACTGTTGACAGCACCTCCTTCGAGGTTGTGAAAGACTTCGTCTACCTAGGATCCAGCACTAACTTAAACAACGATATCAGTAGAGAGATAAAACGAAGGATAACTCCTCTCTGGACTAATCATGCCCGTCCAGTTATATGCAGCAAAACCTGGGATTTGAGCAGCTCTGATGAAAAGACTTTGGGAGCCTTCGAGAGAAAGATCCTTCGTAAAATCTACGGACCAATCTGAGTCAATGGCGAGTAACCGAATACGATGGAACGATGAGCATGAGCATGAGCTATACGCCGATATCGACATAGAGAAGCACATAAACATCGAGCGGAGGCCATGTTGAGCGGATGGAAGACGACGCGAGAATATTCGATTCGGTACCCAGCGGCGGTCAACGCAGAAGAGGGTGACCGTATCTTCGTTGGATGGACAGTAATTGGTTATAGAAGCCTTCTGAAACATGGTCAAAAATTAACGAAGTAAAGATAGTAGAAACCAATCATTTTAAAAAAACCTGTTGCTTATCATGTTTTGCATAAAATTTAATTTCAAAATTTTTTGTTATCAAAAACGAACAATATATACTTACTTACTTACTTAAGTGGTCGTAACAACCCGTGTCCGGGTTTCGGCCGACCTCATCAGCTCTCGCCAGGCGCCTCTGCTTTGCGCGCGCCTTCTCCAATCGGATACACCAAGTGTGGTTAGGGCTTCCTCAGCCTGGTCCATCCATCGGAGGCATGGTCTCCCTCGTCGTCGTTGACCAGCGACCCTCGCCTCGAGTACCTTTTTCGCTGGAGCTTCGTCGTCCATACGATGGACATGACCCAGCCAGCGTAGTCGCTGCACAGTTATACGCCGAACTACGTCAATGTCATCGTAGAGCTCATACAGCTCGTGGTTCATTCGGATGCGATAGTCATCGCCGACTCGAACAAGACCGAAGATTTTGCGAAGAACTTTTCTCTCGAACACCCCCAGAGCGGCTGCGACAGTTTGCGAAACTACCCATGCCTCAGCGCCATAAAGCAGCACAGGTAGAACGAGCGTCTTGTAGAGTGTTACTTTTGTCGATCGGGAGAGGGCTCTAGAACTTAGTTTCTTACTGAGCCCGTAGTAGCACCTATTAGCAATTATTGTTCTTCGCTTTATATCCAGGCTGATTTCGTTGTTGGAATTAATGGCGGTGCCAAGGTATACAAACTCCTTGACTACTTCAAAGTTATAGCTGCCGGATGAAGCTTGGGAGTCTAAACGCCGCGCTCCCTTGTTTGTAGACAGCATATACTTTGTTTTACCCTCATTTATCGTCAAACCCACTTTGGCTGATTCCTTTTCGATAGCGGCGAAAGCAGCGGTGACATCTCTCTTGGTTCTGCTAACAATATCAATATCATCAGCGTAAGCAAGGAGCTGGACACCTTTATAGAAAATGGTGCCATTACGATGCACACCGGCCTTTCGTACGATCCCCTCCATGATGATGTTAAAGAGGTCGCAAGACAGTGGATCGCCTTGCCTGAAACCTCTTTCGGTATTGAAGGTTTCGGAGAGGTCATTTCCTACCTTCACGGAGCTGCGTGTGTTGCTCAACGTCATTCTGCAAAGTCTAATCAACTTTGCAGGTATACCGAACTCAGACATTGTTTCGTATAGGCAATCCCTTCTCGGGCTATCGAACGCAGCTTTAAAATCGACAAAGAGATGGTGTGTGTCAATTTGATTTTCGTGGGTTTTCTCCAGGATTTGTCGTAGCGTGAAAATCTGGTCTATGGTGGACTTACCAGGTCGAAAGCCACACTGATAAGGTCCAATCAGTGTTTTTGTAATCGGCTTTAATCTTTCACACAGTACGCTTGAGAGAATCTTATATGCGATGGAAATAAGACTGAACGAACAATATATACTAACTTTTATAACTCATTCAACAATTTCTGCGATTTCCTACTCGTTTTCTATGTTTGTCAATTTTACATGATAAGACCTGTTTCTTTTTAAATAAGATAAACAATAAAAAAAATAAGAAGTAATATTTTGACCAATTCTTTCAATTTCCTATGTTGTCAATTTGAATTTAATTCAAAAAACCACTTGACCAAAAAAGCCCAAAATTGAAGACAATAAAAAAAACAATTCGTTCCTGGTAGCGCTTCAGAATCTTCATTATGCAATTTATTGTTGCATTCTCCTAAACCATTTTCCTATAATTATTTTATCAAGTGTGTTTATCAAGTGTGTTAACATCGAAATAATCATCTGATTTAAGATAATTCACGAAGGTTTTGATTTTAGATGCCACCACAGAATTCTATTGAACTGCAAAAGCCATGTTTTTCTTATAAGCATGATAATCAACACACGGTTAAAAATCTTGGACTAAACTTTAGTAAATCCTGTACTGTATATATGACGACAACGAAATTGTATTAAAATTTAAAACACGCCAAATACTAAAACTAAGTTTTCTTCCCGCATGGGTTTAAATTGCAATACCCGAGATGTGGATTAAAAAGCTTATTACAAGTTGTATTCGATTTTAAACCATAGCGTAATTAACACAAAACTGGTTTTGTTTACACAATTTATTTCTTTTTTTTTCTTTAATACTATAATTTTTCAACTAACTCCTATGTAATTTTCGAACTCACGTCATCATTGAAATGAAATTAGTAAACGTTGCTTGTGCGCCATAAACAAATAAAAAATGTTTCACAAAAATTGTATTATAAAGCTATGTTAACCGAAAAAGTAACTCTGAATCATAAGACTTTTGAATCTTAATAATCTGAAAACTAAGACGGAAAGTATTGAAATATATTACGGCATGGTTGACAAAATGTAATACATGTTGTATTAAATTTAATATCATGGCTATCTTAATTCAAAATCTATTCCAATTGTACTAGTTTTTGAAACCAATTGCATTACTTTTTAGTTATTTTGTTTTAAATTTTAAACCATAGGTACTAAAGTTCTAATTTTATTCCAACTTTATTAAATTTGAGTACAGTTTTGACTTAAAAATTAAAAAATAGTATTTTGAAAAGTATTAATTCTAATAAAAAGTGGTTTAAAAAATACATTATTCCAACCATTTGTTTAAAAATTACTCCAAGATTTTTAACCGTGTAGAAATAAAAAAAAGGAAATATGCCTCGTTGGTTTCTTAAACCACTTCATCAGTAGTTATAGGTTATTTATGGTTACAAGCTTCCAAACGATTTTCCTAAATGGAAAAACATAGTAAAAAGTAAAAATTATTTGAGTAAAAACATAATAAGCCACATCAAGTAAAATTAATATTGCTTATTGTTTTTTGATATATTTCCATTAGTGGTTAATAAGAAATCTTCGTCTATCATACCGTCATCGCTTTAGCCAATAAAATCTTGAATTTTGATATAACTCGCAGTTAAATTCACCGTTTCTATTTGAGAGGTAGCTTTTGTAAATGGCTTATCGAGTTTTTGAGTAGAAAATGTAATAAAATATTTAATTGTAAAAAGATTCTCATACAAATAAGTTGGCAAATTAATGAAAATAAGCCCTAATCTTTTCAGCAGATGTTACTGTGGTACGATGTAGTAGAAATAACACAAAATATCAGTTTTTGATACGTATATTATGAGGCTTAGGCATATCATGTTTCTGCAATAAAATTGTACTATGAAATAAAATGTTTGAAAAAAAGGCTCACCGAACTATCCCCTCATAAATGTGCTTATTAGAATCAAAGATAATGTATTCCACTTTAAGCTATTTGAAGATATTCGAAAATTAAAACACAAAATTACTAAGTATCTATAAGGTTTGTTTCATATATATCAAGGTATATTAGGTCTGTTTTCGTACTCACTTCAAGTAACTTGAAGTTACTCGAACGTGTTTCTTTACACATTTTTTCAGCACGAGAGAGAAGAAGAACAAGCCAAACTTTCTATTACTCGAACTTTACTTGAAAAATTTCTTCTAGCACGAATCTCGAGCTTTAAACAGCTGATTGTTAATTAAAAAAAAATTAATTTTTGGGCTGTGTTGTGGAAAAAATTAATGCAATTGGGTAGCAAATTAATAAAAATAACGTTAAAACGGAACGGAAATGGAAGCGTTGATATTTTAAATATACTGCTACCAGATGCTTCCAGCTCATCTGAAAGTATTTTAATTTTGCATTTTTAAATATGCCAACCAGCCAATTAAATTTTTATTTACTTTCAAATATCAGCTGTTGTGCATGGAACTTACTTGAAGTCGTTTCCGTACTTTTTGACAAATTTTCTCATTTTGACAGATATTCAAATTACTCTCTATTACTCGAACTCTACTCTAAGTTTACTTGAAGTGAGTACGGAAACAGACCTATTAAACCAGGTACTATAAGACGCGACTGCGCTGCTGACTTTTGGGAGTCTAATGTCAAAATCAAGTAATGCAAAGCCTAACAAAAACAAATTGGGGAATTTTTCATTTTTAGAGAAAAATTTAGGTGTGAGGGTGTTCATACATACAACTTTTTTCAGCACCACGGAAGGAATTCAGAAAACATTTCAAGGAAGCGAATTTTATAAATGCACCTGGAGACACAGTAACTAAGCGATCTCGGCTTATGCCAAGCGCAGTGCCTTCGTTGTTGAGTGATCGTGCAGAAGTGGGCGAGGGCGAAGAGCTAGTTGATTATAACACACAAACTTGGTAACTAGTTTTATTATTGAATATGTTAAATTGTGAGCATCTTAACTTTTTCGACCATTACTTTGTAGTGACAGATTAATGAACTCCTGACATGCCCTGCATATTAACGAAGAAAAAGATGTCCGAGTTAGAGGCAGAAGTAGTCACTGTAAAAAAATATAAAAAAACACGATGGAATTTATAAAAAAAGTACTCTATTCTTATTTCTTTAGTACAAAAGCAACATTGCCTATTGTCATTTCCTCTGTTTGACATTATACTCCCATTCAGTCAGTTCTTTTTATAATACCTGGATTAATATAAATTGATATATAAAACGCCACTTCGAAATTTAAAATATTTTTGTAACGGCCAGTTTAAACAAAAGAGAATGTTTTGCGGATTTTATCATCTATGCACAACAACAATAGTGAGCAAGAGCGAAGTCTATTCTAATAACGGTACATTGTTTATTGCTAAATATTAGGGGAAAATGCCCTCCTACTGGCAGTGCCCAGCTACTGGCAACCATCAGTTCTAACTTCCGTGGCGATGACAGCAACTTTGTGCTTAGTGTCAAAGTTTCATCACAAAAAGCGTTCAATTTTCATAGATCATTGAGTTGTATGAGCGTGTTGCTGTAGTCGCACGGTCGTCGAAAAGTAAAAAATTCGAAAAATTCTAAACTGATCTAATATCGGTTATCTTTGTTAAGTGAATTTTCAAGTATTTTGCATCAATATAAAAAGGTAAAAATGAGTGGGATTCTTAGTTTGTTCTTTATTCATCAAAATTCCACGAGCCATCGAACATTATTGTTAAATGAAAAAAAAAATATTTCGCGTCATGTCAGAATAGCGTCAGTGCCCACCTTCTGGTACACTTGACGGAACATCGTGAAAGCTTACGATTGTCATTGTTTTGATAGCGAATGGTGTATTAAATAACTTTAAATTGTGTTTTTTTGTCGTTTAACTGCGATTTTTGTCCACTTTCAGATAAGTTTTTCAGCGAAACAGAATTTTCACCTATATTCAATTAATTTTTTTTTATTTATTTCTATTTAATTTGCTAATAAAACCTTCCAAATAATTTTTTCAGTTCAAATGGTCAGTATAAGCCACTGAAAGAATAAATAACACATAAAACATTTATAAACTAGTGCTTATGCTTTATTTTTAATATTTTACAGCGAAGTGTAAACGGGTGCCAGTACCTGGGCACCTTTTTTGGAGGGTCGATTTCCGAGACTTTTGCAAAATCTACTGCCAAAATCGTATATTTCGAAATTTTTAAGTCCCGTTTAAAATTTTTGTTAGCTATTGAACTCAGCTTTAAAACGAAACCGGGAATTCCGCCAAATTATGTTTCACACGAAAGTTATGGCGTCAAGACCTTACGGTGCCAGAAAGAGGGCACTCTGCCCTACTTTTAATGCTGTTTCATATTTATAACGCCACTTGCAATTATTACTTCTGCTGCGTTTAAAGTGTAGAGATTAATAAAATTGTGTATTCAGTTTTCAAGACCTTAACAATAGAAAAAATGTTAGACTGGAATGCCTCGTGCAACCCAATTTACTTGCGAAAAAATGGGAAAAATAAAAATTATTAAAGAAGAAGGTTATGGGATTAGGGAAATCGAGCGTAGAATTAATTGCAGCCACAGAGTGATTCAAAATTTTTTAACCATCCTCAAAATAACGAAAAAACAAAATGTTCGGGCCAAAAAAAAAAAAAAAATCATCTGTAACCGCGATCAGCGGATAATTATCCGAGCTGCGAGCAACACTTACTTAGTTAGGTGGCCGTAACAACCCGTGTCCGGGTTTCGACCGACCTCATCAGCTCTCGCCAGGCGCCTCTGTTTTGAGCACGCCTTCTCCAATCGGATACACCAAGTGCGGTTAGGGCTTCCTCAGCCTGGTCCATCCATCGGAGGCATGGTCTCCCTCGTCGTCGTTGACCAGCGACCTTCGCCTCGATCACCTTTTTCGCTGGAGCTTCGTCGTCCATACGATGGACATGACCCAGCCAGCGTAGTCGCTGCACAGTTATACGCCAAACTACGTCAATGTCTTCGTAGAGCTCATACATCTCATGTTTCATTCGGATGCGATAGGCATCGCCGACTCGAACAGGACCGAAGATTTTGCAAAGAACTTTTCTCTCGAACACCCCCAGAGCGGCTGCGACAGTTTGCGAAACTACCCATGCCTCAGCGCCATAAAGCAGCACAGGTAGAACGAGCGTCTTGTAGAGTGTTAGTTTTGTCGATCGGGAGAGGGCTCTAGAACTTAGCTTCTTACTGAGCCCGTAGTAGCACCTATTAGCAATTATTGTTCTTCGCCTTATCTCCAGGCTGATTTCGTTGTTGGAATTAATGGCGGTGCCAAGGTATACAAACTCCTTGACTACTTCAAAGTTATAGCTGCCGGATGAAGCTTGGGAGTTTCCCTTGTTTGTAGACAGCATATACTTTGTTTTACCCTCATTTATCGTCAAACCCACTTTGGCTGATTCCTTTTCGATAGCGGCGAAAGCAGCGGTGACATCTCTCTTGGTTCTGCCGACAATATCAATATCATCAGCGTAAGCAAGGAGCTGGACACCTTTATAGAAAATGGTGCCATTACGATGCACACCGGCCTTTCGTACGATCCCCTCCATGATGATGTTAAAGAGATCGCAAGACAGTGGATCGCCTTGCCTGAAACCTCTTTCGGTATTGAAGGTTTCGGAGAGGTCATTTCCTACCTTGACGGAGCTGCGTGTGTTGCTCAACGTCATTCTGCAAAGTCTAATCAACTTTGCAGGTATACCGAACTCAGACATTGTTTCGTATAGGCAATCCCTTCTCGGGCTATCGAACGCAGCTTTAAAATCGACAAAGAGATGGTGTGTGTCAATTTGATTTTCGTGGGTTTTCTCCAGGATTTGTCGTAGCGTGAAAATCTGGTCTGTGGTGGACTTACCAGGTCGAAAGCCACACTGATAAGGTCCAATCGGTGTTTTTGTAATTGGCTTTAATCTTTCACACAGTACGCTTGAGAGAACCTTATATGCCATGGAAATAAGACTGATACCTCTAAATCAGCGCAGATTGTTGGGTCTCCTTTCTTAAGTATAGGGCACAGTACGCAGAGGTTCCAATCGTCGGGCATGCTTTCTGCTAGCCATATTTTGCTGATGAGCTGATGCATGCGCCTTATCAATTCATCGCCGCCGCTTTTAAACAATTCAGCTGACAGTCCGTCAGCACCCGCTGCTTTATTGTTTTTGAGTGGTTGGAAACCAACTCAAACCTCTTCATGGCTTGGTGGTGGTACTTCTACTCCGTCATCGTCGATTGGTGACACTGAACTGCGCTCTCCATGGGCGACATTGGTGGAATCGTCCCCAGTAAGTAAATTGGCGAACTGCCGTCTCCACAATCTAAGCACACACTGTGTATCCGTATTCAGATCTCCATTTTCGTCTCTGCAAGTGGATGCTCCGTGCTTGAAACCTTGGGTTAGACGCTTAACCTGTTGATAGAATTTTCGTGCATCCTTCTTGCCCTGGTATACCTCTAGTTCCTCACGCTCACGCTTTTCCTGCTCTCTTTTCTTGCGTCTGAAAAGGCGCCTCTCTTCCTTCCTCTTTTCGCGGTAGTTTTCTCGCACGGCTCGCGTTGCAGCTGACTGCAGCGTTTTTTTATATGCGGCGTTTTTACTGCTGTCGCGTTGTGACACTTCTCATCGTACAATTGGTTCCGAGGTTGCGTGCGCCGGAAACCAATGACTTCTTCAGCGGCAGCGCGCATATATATATGCGCGAGTGGGATATATGCGCCCAAAGTCCGCCGGGTCGGGTCGGGCAGTTCGTTGTAATTGCAGCTTAGCGACTTCTAGCTTTCGTTGCATTCCTGTGCGTATGTTCTTCGCATTGCATAATCGCATGCGGATCTTGGCTGCAACAAGATAATGATCGGAGTCAATGTTGACCCCCCCAAAAATGTACGTACATCTAGAACACTAGAGGCATACCTTTCGTCGATTACAACATGATCAATTTGGTTTCGCGTTTTTTGATCCGGGGACAGCCAAGTGGCCTTGTGGATGTCGAGGTGCTTAAATCTGGTACTACTTACTACCATGTTTCGTGCCGCAGCGAAGTCGATCAGTCTTAGACCGTTGTTAGTGGAGGTCTCAGGAAGGCTGAACTGACCGACAGTGGGGCCAAAGATACCTTCCCTTCCGACTTTCGCATTAAAATCGCCGAGGACTATTTTCACGGCATGGACCAGAAGGTGGTCGTATACGTCCTCAAGACGCGCAAATAAGGCTAATGTAGAAAAATTTTGCCTTGATACGGATCGTGGCCAATCTTTCGTTCACTGGTGTGAACCGGGAAACAAGGTGGCGTAGTTTCCGGCTAACGACGAATCCACATCCGAATTCAGGCTTCTCCGCATGACAGCTGTAGTAGATATCGCAGTGTGCTTGTTTAGAGCAGCCTTGCCCTTTCCATCGCACTTCCTGGATGGCGGTGATGTCAGATTTTATTGTTTTGAGGGATTCCGCCAGTTGGATAATGGCACCTTCCCTATAAAGGGTCCGGACGTTCCAGGTGCATATCCGTAAATCATTGTCCGTTTTTCGTTTGCGGTGGTCGTCAACGTAATTGGGGTTCTTATCCGAGGCTGGTTTAGTTTTCATTGGGCGAGCAACACTACATACAGTTTAAAAGAGTTATGGAGTCTTGTTGCTGAAGAAGTTTCTCGAACACCAGTATGGAGAGTGCTACAACAGTGTTACCATATCCGTAGTGAACTTATGATGAAGTGTGTTCCGGCTCTAGGACACACACAACATAGGAACAAGTTGACCACCAGTCAGCTTTTGAATAATATTTTAAAAAAGGATTCTACGTTGAGGGTTATTAACTACATGTCATTTTATCCAATGAGAAAAAATGTAATCTTGATAACCCGGATGGATTTTGGCATTAATAGTACGACATACGCCGCGAACCACTTCCGTTTTCAAAAAGAAGTTTTGGTGGAGATAATGTGATGGTGTGGAGTGCTTTTCCTGAAATTTAACGTTCAAGCATGACTACACTCGTGTGCTGGAGAGCAGTTTGACTCCACTTTTGGAAAAAACGGACAGATGGTTTCAGGCCAATAACTTTGATTTATTGGAGTGGCCGGCGTACTCTTCAGATTGTAATCCCATCGACAATTTGTGGTTAGTTATTCTCGAAGAATGGAGCAAAATTGATTCAAATACATTAAAAAAATTAATTGCAAGTGTGCCAAAATCGCATTTACAATATTAAAGGAGCCAATGGAACAGTAATTTGATATTTTTTTATTTCCATAAAAATCGTTTTTTATTTAAAACTTTGAAATGGCGTTATAAATATGAAACAGCATCAAAAGTGATATTAAGCAATAAACAATGTGCCTTTATTAGAAAAGACTTCACTTTTGCTCACTATTGTTGTTGTGCATAGATGACCAAATTCTCAAAACATTATCTTTTGTTTACACTGGCCGTTACAAAAATATTTAAAATTTCGAAGTGGCGTTATATATATATGAAACATACCTTATATAAATAGGCTAAGGAAAAATAGTTCAGTACCATTTTCTCCTGTGTTGCTCAACCGATTTTGATGATTTCCTTTTTCTAAATGAACCAGAGTAGGGAGGAGCCCGACGAATTTTTAAAGAAAAATGCTAGCTGGAATACCCGGCGTTGTTAGGGGTGGTATGGTATTGAGGGTGTTTCTCAACCGATTTTGATGATTTTCTTTTTTTAAATGAATCTGAGTAGGGAGCAGCCCGACGAATTTTTAAAGAAAAATGCTAGCTGGAATACCCGGCGTAGCTCGGGGGTGGGGTATGGCGAAAAGGTTGAGTTTCGACCGTTTCGGCGTACTCTAGTATAAATAAATAATGCAAACTTTTAATATCTACACTGGCGATCAAAACTGAGTGGATGAATTCAGCATTCATCAGCCTGCCAATTCTTTAATATTAAACAACGCTCAATAAAAATTTCACTATTTATTCTTTAAAGTGTTAACAACAAAACTCTGTTTCCAGAACAATTCATGTAAAAGAAAAACAAAAATTACACAACAAAACTTAAAAATGCGGCATTCACTCAGTTTTGCACTTTTCGACCAGCTTCAAAAGAACACCAGTATGTAGACTAATATCAATACTTTGTCCAAAGCCCTTTATTTTTATGACTCCCTGAATGCGCCTTGGCATATTTTCGACCAAATTTTCAATGATCTCTCTAGGGATATTGCCCCATTCGACCTGAACCCGACGTAATAACTCCGTCATATTTTCGAGAGCTCTTTTGTATGGGGTTCGGATCAGTGATTTGTGCTGGTCACTTCAGTTGCTGGAAAGTTTGCTCTGATAACCATTTTTGTACAATTTTGAATGTGTGTTTTGGGTCTCCATCCTGTTGGAATACTATTTCCTTTTCTGGATACGTGCACAAGTTCACAAATTCCGGTAAATGGGTTTTTAAAATATCAAGGTCATCATCTTCCTTCTTCATTATACCATAAATTTCCACAAGAGGCCCAACATGCCACCACTAAAGCAACCCAATACCATCAAGCTGCCCCCACCATGTCTTACGGTTTGCTTCACATGGTGTTTTTTTATGTTCACGTGCCCAGTAATATTGTTTACCATCCGACTGCAAACGGTTAATTTTTGTTTCATCAGATCATATGACACGTTTCCAGTCCTCCACTGTCCAATTCCAATCAGTTCTGCTGAACTTCAACCATGCCTTTACATTTTTGTTAGACAATGCAGGCTTTTTCTTTTTTATTGCCGACTGAAAGCCTAATTTGTGCAAAGCCCGGCAGGCTGTTGATGCACTAAAATCTTTGATCAGTGATTTATCCGCTAAATATGGTGTTTCGCAATCATTCTTTGAATCATTTTTCATTCTTTGTGCCGTAAGACGTGCTTCTGAGTTCGACATTAGTTTTGGCTGACCACCAAGGTTAGGTGTAGAAGCAATTTGCTTTATTTTTTTTACAGCAATAACAGTACTTTGACTTATTTTGAGTTCTATTCAAATTTCCGAGATAAAAACCCATTATTTTTCATCGCAACAACTCTGTTTTCGATATCACTTGAAACTTTTCAATTTTTCGCAAAAATTGAGTTAACTCCTCACAGATTTTTTTTACATAAATAAAAGTTGACTCAATTGTTAAAAGCCATAACTGAATAGATCGGAAGCGATTACTTATAAAAATAACCGTTATAACGAACACAAACAAGTGTTCTTTTGATGCTGATCGAAAAGTGCAAAACTGAGTGAATGCCGCATTTTTAAGTTTTGTTGTCATTTTTGATTTTGTTTCACATGAATTGTTCTGAAAACAGAGTTTTGTTGTAAACACTTTAAAGAATAAATGGTGAAATTTTTATTAACTTTTGTTTAATATTAAAGAATAGGAATGCTGATGGATGCTGAATTACGAAACAGCCGCTCAGTTTTGATCGCCAGTGTATATATTAATACGCAAAGAACTTATATCGATGGAATGGTATTTTCGTGCACAATATTTTATTCGAATCATTAAGATAGATAAAACTAAGCAAATGTAAAAACGTCAAAAAACTGTTAAACTGCTGCTTGCTTAATATCACACACGCAAAGAAATTTATAATTGTTTATTAACCGACTTCAAAAAAAGAGGAGGTTCTCAAGTTCGTCGGTTGGTTTTTTTTTTTTTTAAATGTATTGTACATCGATTACTCCTAAGCCATATGTCTGATTGCCATAATTTTTGGGGAAAAGATAGATATCATAAGCATGGATATGGACTGCAATTTAGTATAGGGGTAGGCATTATTATTACAAATTATGATCAACAAAGTGGGCGTTATTCGACAAATGGGCGTGGCAATATTATAAAAACACTGTATCTCGAATAATATTGACACTAGTGTACTACAATTTAGTGGAGGGGTAGACACAGTTAATATAAATTACACTCCAGAAAATGGGCGTTATTTGACAAATGGGCGTGGAAATATTATAAAAAGAGTATATCTCAAATAATATTGATACTATGGTACTGCAATTTAGTATAAGGGTAAGCATTACTATTACAAATTATGGTCAATAAGTTGGGCGTTATTCGACAAATGGGCGTGGCAATATTATAAAAACTCTGTATCTCGAATAATATGGACACTAGGGTACTGAAATTTAGTGAAGTGGTAGGCACAATTAATACAAATTGCCGTCAAGAAAATGAGCGTTATTTGACAAATAGGCGTGGCAATATTAGAAAAAGAGTATATTTCGAACAATATTGATACTATGGTACTGCAATTTGGTATAGAGGTAGGCAGCATTAGTTAAAATTACGGTCAAGAAAATGGGCGGCATTCGACTACTGGGCGTGGCAATATTGTAAAAACAGTGTATCTCGAATAATATTGACACTAGGGCACTGAAATTTATTTTAGTACAGGGGTAGGCAGAATTATTGAAAATTACCGTCAAAAAGTAGGCGTTATTCGATAAATGGGTGTGGCAATACTAGATAAACACTATCTCAGTTAATATTGACACTGGGGCACTGAAATAAAGTACAGGGGTATGCACAATTATTGGAAATAACGCTCAAGAAAGTGGGCGCTTATTTAACAAAGGGGCGTGGCAATAATAGAAAAACACTATATCTCGAACAATATTGACACTAGGGTAATAAAACTCGTTACAAGAATGGGTATAATAATTTCAAAACACTTGACATCTAATTTTAATTTAAGAGACAGATATTTGAAATAACCAACAAACTTTCAGAATTTAATAAAACAAATTTTTTCAGAACAATTGTATTAATGTTGTTTATTCACTTTTTTTCGAAAATTTATCATATCCTCTAAAAAGGAAGAACTAAAAACTTTTTAAAAAAAAAAACCGACTACAAAATCACTACAAAGTAAAAAATTATTTTAAAAATACTTTTCCTTTTACTTTAACTTTTAACTTGATAATTTATTTAAACATATTTCGGTTGTTTTTTTTTTAAGTTTTTTTTTTGTTCAATACTCTGTATCAGGCTATATATGTGCGGTCAGCAAAAAAACAAAACAAAAACCGATTTTGATATGGCCGAATGTCATTAATAGCCATTTACCAGTAGGAAACCAAATCATAAATAACAGTACGTTCAAAAAGTGCATAGAATGACACATAGATGGCGTTGCTATATTTGTTTCCATATGATTTTTATTTAGTACCAAACTTCAAACGGTATGTATAAAAATTTGACAACAATCTGACAATTGATTCGTGAGTTATAGCATTTTTTGTGCAACTATTGTTATTAAAAAAAAATGGAAAAAGTGAATTTCGAGTTTTGATAAAGCATTGCTTTTTGATGAAAAAAAATACAGTGGAAACCAAACAATGGCTTGATAAACATTATCCGGACTCTGCTCCATCGAGACAAATGGTAGAAAAGTGGATTGCTGAATTTAGACGTGGTCGTACCAGCACAAATGATGCAGAACGCAGTGGACGCCCAAATCAGACTGTTATTCCACAAAACATCAAAAAAATCCACAAATTGGTTATGAACGATCGCAAATTGAAGGTGCACAAGCTAGCTGACATTGCAAAGATATTAGATGTAAGGTTTTTACCATTTTACACGAACATTTGGATATGCGAAAGCTCTGTGCAAAGTGGGTGCCGCGTGAGCTCACAGTCGACCAAAAACAATAACGAATTGATGCTTTAGAGGAGTGTTTGGCGCTGTTAAACTGCAGTAAAATCGAATTCTATCGTCAATATGTGACAATGGAAGAAACATGGCTTCACTATTACATACCAGAATCCAAAAGACAGTTAGCTGAGTGGACAGCAGCCGACGAACCGAATCCAAAGCGAGCAAAGACCCAACAGTCGGCTTGTAAGTGGATGGCGTCTGTATTTTGGGATGCGAAAGGAATTTATCGACTATCTCCAAAAAGGAATCACCATCAACAGCGACTATTACTGTGCACTTTTGGATCGATTGAAGGCTGAAATCTCCAAGAAACGGCCACATTTGCAAAAGAAAAAGTGTTGTTTCACCAAGACAATGCACCGTCTCACAAATCGATGAAAACGATGGCAAAATTGAATGAATTGGGCTTCGAATTGCTTACCCACCCACCGTATTCTCCAAATTTAGCCCCCAGCGACTATTTTCTGTTTTCAGATCTCAATAGAATGCTTGCTGGAAAGAAATTCAAGTCCAATGAAGAAGTAATCGTTGAAACAGAGGCCTATTTTGACGAGAAAGAGAAATCGTACTATAAAAGTGGTATCCAAAAGTTGGAAAATCTCTATACTCGTTGTATCGCTCTCGAAGGCAACTATGTTGAATAAAATAATCAAGTTTTATCAAAATTTTGTTTTTTTCTTACTTATCCTACGGACTTACTGAATGACCTATTAAAACATATTGTTTTTAAAAGAATGCCTGACATAAGAATGAATTACCTTTTATTCTAAAAGGTATATTGCGTTAGGATTTAAAGTGAAGAAAGAGAAAAATATAAATAAATCTCACAAAAGTTGTATTCTCAAAAAAGCCAATACTTTAAAAAAAAAATTGAGGGAAAACAAAACCACTCTTATTTGCTTTAATACAGTAGATACCAAGAATATATTATTTCAGTTTTTTTTTTGTTTCCATACGTTCCCGCGGAAAAAAAAGAAGAGCATAGTATCATATAATTAAGTTTTATAAATAGAGCAAGTCATAAAAGTAATAAACAAACTATGCACAATCTAGCCTGTGTGTTGTAATTTTATTTAATAACGAAACATTTTTTTTTATCTAAGCATTGTTGAATGATGTAGTAACGACAATCATATTTTTAGATAAGCATATCATAGCAGAAAACACGCACAAGTCTCTCTGAATCTATATATATAAAAATGAATGTATGTACGTGGGTATGTGGGTATTTGGATATATGTGTATATCACGTATAGACTCCAAAACCACCGAACCAAACTTTATGAAATTTTTAGGGATACTGAAGCAACATTCTGGAAGTGTTCCTGTGAAGTTTGGTGTTGATTGGACAAGGGGGCGTGGTACCTCCCATACAATCCAAATTAGCTCTGTCGCCCACAAACCAAAAAAAATGTTATATATCAGACGATTTTAAGCATATAAAACTAAAATTTGGTAATTTTGTTCAGATGGTTACTTCCAGTGACTACAAAAAATGGGCGTAGCCACACTATATCTACGCCTACTTTTCAGCAATCGTTTTAATTCCTGAGATGTTCAAGTTTTGATAGTGAATCTTGGTATGCAGGTGCAATGGATACAAGTGGCAGTCACTATGTAAATATAAACGTTGTCACGCCCACTTTTACCGCCCACAAATCAGTAAAAATGCTTTATATCAGACGGCTTTTGCCGTAGAAGACTAAGATTTGATAATTTAGTTTATATGATTACTCTCGGCCAATGTACAAAAAATGGGCATGGCCGCACTATATCTACGCCCACTTTATCGAAATCATGCTTATTCCTGAGTTGTACACGTTTTTATAGTGAATCTTGGTATGCAGGTTCTATAAGTCCAAATGGCAGTCACTATGTAAATATAAATGTTGTCACGCCTACTTTTACCGCCTACAAAACAGTAAAAATGCTTTATATCAGACGGCTTTTGCCGTAGAAGACTAAGATTTGGTAATTTAGTTCGCATGGTTACTGTCGGCCAATGTACAAAAAATGGGCATGGCCGCACTATATCTACGCCCACTTTATCGAAATCATGGTTATTCCTGAGTTGTACACGTTTTGATAGTGAATCTTGGTATGCAGGGTTCAAGCGGCAGTCACTATGTAAATATAAACGTTGTCACGTCCACTTTTACCGCCAACAAATCAGTAAAAATGCTTTATATTAGACGGCTTTTACCGTAGAAGACTAAGAATTGGTAATTTTGTACATAAAGTCACTATCGGCAACTGTTAAAAATGGGCTTGATAGTAACACTTCATACGCAGGTGCTCTAAATGGCGGTCAACATATATATATATAAAATTTGCCACGCCAACTTGTACCACCCGCAAATAAAAAAAAAACAACGCGAAATGGCCAATTTCAGCCCTTGAAAGGACTTTGACCGAGTTTCTTATGATGAATTGTGTTGTGCGTGTTGTGGAATGTTTAAACACAAATGATCGAGAACTGGACCTACAAGTTTTATGCCGATTCCGAACGGCTTATGTTCTCAAGAAGCTTTTCATGGCAGTTTTTACTCTTTGAGGTTTGCCATTGTCAGCAGAGAGATGACGGCCGAACTGAAAAATTAATTCAATTGAAAAAACTTTCTGTGTCAGGTGGAATTCGAACCAGGGTTCTATCCCATATGGACCACACACTCTACCCACTACGCCACGGCCGCCACTTTTTTTACCCGCAAATCAATAGAACTTCTATAAATCATACAATTCTCATCGTTAAATACTAAAATTTGGTAATTAAGTTCATACGCTTACTCTCGACAGCTTTGCAAAAAATGTGCATGGTAGCACTATATCTGTGCCCACTCTTCAGAAATAATTTTATTTAATTTATTTATTTATTTATGTATTATAGTTAATTACAATTTAACAATTATAACTAAGTAAGCACTAGCTGCCAGGGCTATCGGTTAGAAATAATTTAAATTCCTGAGATGTGAACGTTTTGATAGTCAAACTTGGTATGCAGATGCTATAAGTCCAAGTGGCGGTCACTTTTTATATAAATTTTGTCACGCCCACAAATCCGTGAAAGTATATAAATCAAAATTTACAGTAAAAGTCGCACTTTATCTACGCCGACTTTTCAGAAATCATTGTAATTTCTGAGCTGTACATGTTTTGATAGTGAAACTTGATATGTAGGTGCAATAAGACCAAGTGGCGGTCACTATACATATAAATGTTGCCTTGCCTAAATGTTTGTTTGTATACGTATACTAGAGCTCCTCATAAAAAAAAAGGTGTTTGGGTCGGTTGCTCAAAATAACGCTTTTTGTTATGATGATCCCCCAAATATTTCGACAGTAGCTGGAATAGTTTGAAATAAAAAAAAAACAAAAACGAAATGGCCATTTCAGCCCTTGAAAGGACATTGACCGATCTTCTTATGTTCTTAATAACAAACGGTCAGACTTAATAGTTATTTTGTCTTGCCATGTTACTTTTGGTCAAATAAATCATCTATTCATGATAAAATATAGTGTAAAGTGAAGAATTAAATTGAATGAAATTACAAAAAAATGTACACATTTTTTACATTTTACAATTTATTTGACTAAAAGTAGTATGGGAAAAAATTAATTTAAATTTTAGTGAAAATAATATGAAAAAAGTTAAAACAATCCATAAAAATCCGCATTATCTTTGGTCCAACGGAAAAAATTGAAGATTTTTGATGCAAAATAACTTTTTCATTACTCTTATTTCTGACCGTTTTTTTTTTTTTAACTACCATACCAGGCAATATAATTTGGTCGAAATTTTTTGGGGATCATCGTAACATAAGCCATGGATTATGTTGAAGAACCGGACTAAGCAACTTTTTTTCTAAGGAGCGTGAGGCGACTTAATGTATATACGTATGTGGGTATATGTGTATATCACTTAAGGACTCCGAAACCGCTAAGCCAATTTTTATACCAAAGCCTTGAGAGGGTTCCTATGAAGTCTGGTGCCGACCGTAAAAGGCTCCATAAATACACCTAAAATTTTCGATATCGACCAGTTTTGGTTTTTTTTTGTAGGTCGCACAGTCTCGGAATTCAGTATTCGACCTCAATTTACACATGCCGTTCCACAGGTAACATTTTATGGGTGTTGGACAAGGGGCGTGGTACTTTTTCCGCACCCAAAATTTTCGGTATAGCTTTCGAAATAAGTCACACATTAATGAAACTCGGTAAGATCTTACTATAAAAGCATGGCTTCACTAAAGCTACGCCCTCTGTTAGGGGATAAGCACTGAGCGCAGCGAAGCGCGCCGGGTATAAACTAGTTTCTTAGTATAATCAGGCTTACATTCCAGGCCTTCTAGGCTTCATTTTAAAGACCTGAATTCTAAGCCGAAAAAAAACAAAACAATCAGTCCTTATTTTCAGGCCAGACTTCATATCTGAATTTGAAATAAATGTTAATATTTAAACCAGAAATCATAGATGACATTTAAAAAAGCAATACCAAATTTCAAGTTTGAAGAGGCGAACACTTGTATGAACTAAATCAGGGCTGTTCTCAACAAAAGGTTCAGGCCAGGAAATAGATTTTCTCTGTCGTTACCTTCTATTATACGCAATAAAACTTTTTATATCCAACCAAATTTGTTTAATATCTATTGATGGTTAACAACCCTTTGAAATCGTGATCGCTATTTTTTTGTTGGATGAAGCAATGTGTGACCAAAATTGTATACGGATATGTTAATTTCTTCAAAATCTTTATAGACCTCATTGTTATTGTGTCAATTTAAAGACGACCTGATGCACTATTGCTCTTTTCAAGGATAATTCAGAGATTAAGATTGTGATAATTTCATTTATATATTTTATTTTCTTCTTAAATTGTAGGTTTTTCTTGTAGTTTTACTTCTGATCTCAACCCTCATTAAAATAAAAGGTCTTCATTTATTAAATACCAACAGAACGACGGCAATTTGGGAAGGTAGTGAATTTTTTAATTTTACGCGTAGAAACTTTAAATGCAACACTAATTCTGACAACTACCATCTGTTAATAGACTACTGTCAAAATTTCAGCTCACTGCGACGCTTAATTTGTGTTTGGCAGCCATTGACAGCAGACGAATTGTGAATTTGGGAGAAAATGGAAAAATGTGAATTTCGTGTGCTCATCAAGCATTATTTTTTGCGCAAAAAAACAATCAGCCAAACCAAGGAAAGGCTTTACAAATGCTATGGGGACTCTGGACGCCCAATTGAGGTCACCACACCAGAAATGGTCACTAAAATTCACGTGTTGACCGATTGCAGAGTTATAGTGCGTGAGATTGTTGAGGCCGTAGGCATCTCAGACGAACGGGTGTGTAACATTTTTTTGCGAAATCATTTGGGTATGAAAAAATTATCCGCAAGATGGGTACCGCGTTTGCTCGCTCTTCACCATAAACGAGATCGTGTGACTGATTCAAAGGCGTGTTTGGCGATGTTGAACAAAGATAAGAAGGATTTTTTTCCGTCAATTTGTAACCGTGGACGAAACATGGATCCATCACTACACACCAGATACAAAGAAACAGTCGAAACAGTGGACTCCACCGACCGAACGTGCTCCGCAGAAGGCAAAGACGCTGCAATCGGCCGGAAAGGTTTTGGCGACAGTTTTTTGAAATGAACGCGATATAATCTACATCGATTACCTTCCACCGAAAAGAACGACCAACGGCGAATACTATGCAGCCGAATTGGACCGTTTCAACGACGCTTTGAAAGAGAAACGTACCCATTTAGCGAGAAAAAAAAAGCGATCTTCCATCAAGACAATGCGCGCATTCACACATGCTTAGCTCCCATGGCAAAATTCCATGAATTAAAGTACATATTGCTTCCTCATCCAGCATATTCTCCAGATTTGGCCCACAGCGACTATTTTCTGTTTCCAAACCTGAAGAAATGACTCAGCGGAAAGAGATTCGCCACCAAAGAGGAGCTCATCACCAAAACAGAGGCTTATTTTGAGCACCTCCCGAAAACGTATTTTTCGGATGGGATCAAAAAATTGGAGGAACGTTGGACGAAGTGTATCGAGCTAAAAGGAGACTATATTGAGAAATAAAACGTTTTCTTGCCGTAAAAATCATTCCTTCTTTAATTTTTCACCGAATTATCAAACGGCCCTCGTATTATTCTTTAGGTGTAATGTGTTGACTATACAAATCTCTGTAAATTTTGCAATAATGATAAGTTTATAACGTGTTTGACTACAAATAAAAGTATTAAATAATAGCTAAAAAATAATAATACTGTTGGTATATAATAAATGAAGAACTTTTATTTGAATATAGGTTGAGATCTGAAGGAAAACTACAAAAAAACCTTCTATTTAAGAAGAAAGAAAAATATATAAATGAAATAATCATAATCTTAATTTATCCATTAGATGTGATACATTAAATAAATTAATGTTCAACAATAAGGTTCTGACTATATATTATAAATAACTATACAGGGTGTCCCAGACTTAGAGAACAATAAATTGGGGGGTTATTCCCCGTGATGAGATGAGCAAACAATTGTATGGGTGTGGGTGCTCGCAAACGCTCTAATTAGGGAGGTAGGAGAAACAAAAATAGGTGTAATGTATAATTTACATATATCTACAACGATTTCTAAACTTAACCCTTAAATGCCTGATTTGGCAAGAAATAAATATATGTTACGTAACTTTGAATTCTGAACAACTTTTGTTCTGCGACTTTTTTATAGGTGCGTTTTACTCCCTGTACATACAAATTACCTGGTTTTTTTATAAACGCCTTTTTTTGATAATTTTTTGCAGTAAGTTTATTAAATTTATATATTTAATATTTTCATGGGTTATTAAATACACTATTGAAAAAATAAATAAATTTTTCGATCGCGATAACGCTAAATTTTAAAAAAGAAGCAACTTCCCTAAAATTTATAATTTGCTAAAATTTAATTTTTTGGAGGTGTTAAAACACTTGTCAAACGAGTTAAAAGCACGAGTCAAATTAAAAATGGTGACGTTTAGATCATAGATTTAAATAAAATTAAATGGAAAAAAAGAGAAAAAAATAGTAGAAGTGGTTGGTTCCTCGCGTTACCACCAGACATTTAAGGGTTATTAGTTTTATGCAAAGAAAATTAAATGTCCTTCAAGTTATTTGTACAAAATTTAGCCATAAAGTCACAACTAAGTAAAAAAAGCACCTTAAGTAAAAAAAAAAAGATTTTTCTTAGAAAACTCAACTTATAAGGCAATTTTCTCAAAACAAAACCAATCTTTTATATTTTATAACATTGTTTTTTTTCCGTGGAGAATTCTCATACATCTGCTGTACATTGTTTTCTTCTCAGAGCACCTATCGATTTTCCGATCTAACCATTTGTTCCTCTCACTGGGATTTTAAATGCACACTTGTAAAACACCTAGATCATGGCAACTCTTATTGGCCCCGTCTTTCTTCAGTCGCGTCTGGAGATTTTGCAGCGGGAATTGCCTCCACTTCTGGAAGGAATATACTTAGGCAATCACAATACAATATTCTTTCAAACTGGATTGGAGAGTGAGGCCCTTTCCGTTGACCACCAAAATCACCTGACCTGACGTCTCTCAACTACTTTTTATGGAGGGCATACAAGGAAATTGTGTAAAGCAAAGAAATTCTTTCTTTGGATGAACTGAAAAATAAAATAAATGCTGCAGCAGTTAAAATTCGTAGCAAACTCCGGAACATCGAACTGGGGCTCGAGTGTAAGAAAAACTTTTAAAAAAAAAACGGCTTTGTTGTTTTTGAGTCGTTGGATAGCAACTCGAACCTCATCATGGCTAGGTGGTGGTACTTCCACTCCGTCATTGTTGATTGGTAGCTCTGAACTGCGCTCTCCATGGGCGGCATTGGTGGAATCGTCGCCAGTAAGTAAATTGGAGAAGTGCCGTCTCCACAATCTCAGCACACACTGCGTATCCGTATTCAGATCTCCATTTTCGTCTCTACAAGTGGATGCTCCGGGCTTGAAACCTTGGGTTAGACGCTTAACCTGTTGATAGAATTTTCGTGCATCCTTCTTGCCCTGGTATACCTCTAGTTCCTCACGCTCACGCTTTTCCTGCTCTCTTTTCTTGCGTCTGAAAAGGCGCCTCTCTTCCTTCCTCTTTTTGCTGTAGTTTTCTCGCACGGCTCGCGTTGCAGCTGACTGCAGCGTTTTTCTATAAGCGGCGTTTTTTACTGCAGTCGCAATGCGACACTCCTGATCATACCATTGGTTCCGAGGTTGCGGGCGCCGGAAACCAATGACTTCTTCAGCGGCAGCGCGCATGGAGTGGGATATATGCGCCCAAAGTCCGCCGGCGTCGTCGGGTCCAGAGGTTGGTTGGATGAGCTTAACCGAGAGTTGAGCGGAGTAGGCTTCGGCAGTCCGTTGTAATTGCAGCTTAGCGACATCTAGCTTTCGTTGCATTCCTGTGCGTATGTTCTTTGCATTGCATAATCGTATGCGGATCTTGGCTGCAACAAGATAATGGTCGGAGTCAATGTTGACCCCCCGAAATGTACGCACATCTAGAACACTAGAGGCACAACACTAGAGTACGCCTCTAGTGCCATTACGGATACACGTACCGATATTCCTGCTAGTTCTGCAAACACGCCACCACCTGATACAAACTCGCTGCCGGCCTCGGCTAGTGGCAACATAACCGAGTCCACTACTTCAATATTATCATCAAATGTTCATTTTGTTGACCCTGATCAAAACTCTTCAACACAGCTTACATCAAACCAATCCTTTATGTCCACAAATAGTGGACCACTGGCTGGTCTGATTGTAGTACCACGAACGCCACGCAAAATTAACCATATTTTTATCTCTTCTTCATCATTAGTTTATGATGTCATTATTTTTACAGAAACATGGCTTACTGACGGTCATTATACACCTGAACTCTTTACTAGCTCCTATTACAATGTCTTCCGCAAGGATCGCTGCCCTCATACTACAGGGCCATCAAGAGGAGGGGGCGTACTTGTTGCTATTCGAAATTCATTTTCATGCCACCAAGTAGTTTTGCTGCATACATCCTCACCGATGTATGATATTGATCAGTTAATCTTAAACATCTCATTTGAAAATGACTTTGAACTTCTAGTCTTTGCGAGTTATATTCCACCGAGCAGCCCGCTCGAGCTCTATAATGTCCATTTCGAGAATTGCACGTTTCTTCTTGACAATCTTAAAAGTTGCCAACACGTTGTATTTGTGGGTGATTTCAACTTAGGAAACATTAAGTGGGAGCCAGTTTGCAATGAATCTTACCTAGTACCCCTCAATGTAAACAACGAAACTGAGGCCAATCTCATTGACTTTTTTGCTCAATATGATCTTGTTCAAATAAATAACTTAAGAAATGAACTCATCCGGAATCTTGACCTAATATTTATAGATAAAGATTTTCAGGTAGTTTTAGACTTACCTCCCTGTCCGATTTTCAATAGTACTCAACATCATGTACCAATCTGATTAGATTTTTCGTGATACCATTTACAAAAATTGAATACTAACCTTAAACTCTCCAGATATTTCAATAATGCAAACTTTATTGCAATGAATAATTATCTGGCTGAAATTCCCTGGAACTCGATATTACCCCGAAATACTACATTTAATGTATGATAAATTTATCGAAATTTTTAAGGAATCCATTCGTCGGTTTGTTCCTGTCAAGCGGAATCGACTAAATGGAAGCCCGCAATGGTACAATAAAAGATTATCTAACCTAAAAAACAAAAAAATACAAAGGCTTTAAGCGCTTTAGAAATAATAAAGATGATCCCGTTTTAAGATCCATCTATTTAACTTATCAACTTGAATTTGACACTCTAAATAAGTTCCTATATCGGAACTATAACAGAACAGTAAATATTTTTGGATTTACATAAACAATAAAAGAAAGTCAAACGGTCTGCCCATCCAGATGACTTATCTCAACAACACTTCCGATGACAGGCAAACTATTTGTAATTTATTCGCTGAATACTTTAAATCGGTTTATACTTCTGAATTGCATGCGACTGGTAACTCTTATCTTAATAATCTTTTGGATATCGGTTCTATTTGCCTCAACAAAACAGACGTCGTTACTGCATTGAATAGCCTCAAGATCAATTTTAGCGATGGACCGGATGGTATAGCGCCGATATTATTAAGAAATTGTGCTCAATGTATTGCATTTCCATTAACACTTATCTTCACCCAATCACTAATATCTGGAATATTTCTTGATACTTGGAAAATATCAAATATTGTGCCAATCTATAAATCAGGTCCTAAACATAATGTCCAAAATTACAGGCCAATTTGTAAACTTGCTTCTATTCCAAAACTCTTTGAAAAAATTGTTAACGATAAATTAATGTTTCATGTTAAAAACATTATTTCCCCTTACCAACATGGGTTTCTTAGCGGCAAATCAACAGTGACTAACCTCTCTTTGTTTTCAAATCATATTATTAATAATATGGAAAAGCATTTGCAAACGGATGTAATTTTTACAGACTTTGCAAAAGCTTTTGACAAAGTTAATCATATAACCTTAATATCAAAGCTAAAGTCAATTGGATTCCACTCTAACCTGCTCAATTGGATAAAAACATACTTAGAAAATAGATTACAACTTGTTAAAATCAATGATACCTCATCCAGTCCAATCAATGTAACGTCAGGGGCCCCACAGGGTAGTCATCTTGGGCCACTACTATTTTTGTTGTTCATAAATGACCTACCGCTTGTTGTCAAACATTCTCAATGTCTTCTATTTGCAGACGACCTTAAGTTATTTCGTCCAATAAGTTCTCAAGTTGAACGTCACCTTCTTCAAGAGGATTTGAACTCAATTTCTGCTTGGTGTGGAGCAAATTGCTTACCCCTTAACATCTCAAAGTGCCAATATCTCGCCTTTGCTAGAATAAGTACTCCAATAGTAGGAGGCTACCAGATAAATCAAATAGAACTTGAGAGAATTTATTCAAAAAAAGATTTGGGTATCATATTTGACCCTTATCTCAATTTTAGAGATCACATTGACTTTATCGTAAACAAGGCTAACTCGATGCTAGGATTTCTTATGAGGAACAGCAAAGAATTTAACGATCCCTACACTCTTAAAACTCTTTACACATCACTCGTTAGACCACACTTTGAATATTGCTCCATTATTTGGAACCCCTCGTCCAACCTGCATTCTACTAGAATAGAAAAAGTTCAAAAGAAATTCACTAGATTCATGGTTAACCAACTGAGGTGGAATTTACGTGAGGCTCCTTATTATAATACGAGATGCGCATTAATTGACATTAGCACACTAAAGTGCAGAAGAAGGGCATCATCAATAATGTTTATAAGAGACATTCTTCATAACAAAATACATTGTCCTGATTTATTGGCTATGCTCAACTTCTACACACCAATGAGATGTCTCCGCGGCCAGTTTCATTTCCATGAAACCTATCACAGGACCGCTTATGCACAAAATGAGCCAATATCTCGATGCACTAGAGAAACGAACATTGTCCTCTCCTCCATAGATATATTTGCAACATACTCTCGAGACAACTTCAAGAGAGAACTTAATATTGTCCTAAGGGGCCTTGATTTCTGATAGTAATGATTTATGTAGTTATTATTAATAGCAAATCATTTTTTTCTTGCAGCTTTATTTTAAATTGCCTATTATTTTGTGATATATTTATTTTCGTGCAATCACGCCTATATTTGTTATATTAAATTTTAAATCTAATTATTAATAACTTAGTACATTATATAAATTGTTAAGTAGTCTGTAAGAGTACATTCTCTGTTTGGCGAAATAAATAAATAAATAAATTAACTTTTAGAAATAAGTTTAATTGTTATTTTGTTGAAATTTTTCACAATATTTAGTCAATATCATGAAGAGACCGTACACGAAGAAACTGCTTCATTTTCCCTTATGTTAAATTGTAGCTAATTTTAAAAGATACCTTTTTTGTTTTTTTTTTTAATTATTACTTTTTTGTATTAATATTTTCTTTATTGAAAAATGCACTTATTTCCTTAAAAACAAAATTATTGTTATAGATAACGACTACATTATGGGTAGCAAAAATTTGCCTTTTTCTCGAACTTTCCTCGAAAAAATATAAAAAAAAAAATAATGAAAAAGTCAAATTTTTAAAAAGGTTTTTTTATAAATGCTTAGTAATTAAGTAGCACTATATAAAGTAAAAGACTTACAACAATCGATCCTAAGAATTTAAAGATATAATCAAAGCTATGCTCTGGCGTGACGTTACAAAAAACAGAAGTAGTTTTCGACTTGGATTACAAAATTTGCAAAACTCTGCGAAATGGGCAAGACTTTTTGTATAAAACATTTTTCAAAAGGTTGATATTGAGGTTGATATAATATAAGTATATTTTCCAAGTAATCAAGTTTAAAAATCTTTCCCCGTTTTTTTGTTATTAGGCTTAGTCATCTGACGTGGCGTTACGTTACTGAAATTTCCATTGTAGTTTAATTGGGTAATTAAGTAATTATGTTATTAAGTAATTATATAATTTAGTTTTTTAAATTTTTTAAATCAATAAAATAAAAATGTTTCTCTAAGATAATATCATTAAATAATAAGTTTATAAAAACTTTTAGCTTTCGTGTCACGGTGGACTTTTTTCTGGAAATGCCCATATATAGATAGTTGATCCGAAATGTTGATATTTAACAGTGCTTCCATGCAAACTGTGTGCCTCTTACTTGTTTACCCGAAGAATGAAAAAAAAAAATCATCTGAAATTAAAAGATATGACTTTTGGTTCATATTCCTCCGCTGATTTTTAATATATTTCACTCTTTTTTTTATTTGTCAAAAATTTCAATAAAATTCATAAAAACTATCTCAGCAAAACCATTTGCTGTGCATTTATATTTTGAATCTTTTTTCATAAATGATCCAAAATCTTGAATGTTTCTCAAAAAGTTACGTTGTTTTTGTTGTGAAAATAATTTAAATTAAAAATTGCCTTTTAAATTTCCTTTCATATGGCAAATATTTATTAGCAAAAGTTATTTCAGTATTACACAAAAATAAATTAACTGTTTCTGTCATTAAAAAACAAGGCTTTGATTTTTTTGATAACATTTTTTTTTAAATGTTATTTTTTATATTTGTTACAAAATAGTCTAGCTTAAAAAATAAATCATTTGAAAAAATATCCGAATATTTCTATCCAATCAAAAGTTATTACTAAAAATCTATTTTCATACCACGTAGATCTGTATTAACAAAACGCATTTTCTGTTAATCATTAAATTTCTATATACTTCCCTTGCTCATTTTTATAAGAATAACCTTGATCATTTTTAAAATTTTAAAAGAAACAAACAGTTTTGCATTGTTTTTATTTTTTGTAATAATCATGTTATGGACAATTTGACCCTCTTTGAATTTGACAATTTGAATCTTTGTGCAATGTCGATGTGATTCTCATGTTTTGCTCCAACAATAAGAACCACAAATAGGAAAAAATTTCCAAAGATACTGTAACCAACTTACTTCTCTGTATTTCAGTTGCTTAACAAAAGTATTATAAAAGTAAAAATCATATAAAAATGTTTTGAAACTCTGAACCATTGATTGAGCACGTATAAAAAATACGTCAATATTAGAATTTGTCCTCTATCACATATCCGGAAATCATTCAAATCGGAGTGTCACCTGGGGTGAGTTTCGATTTTTTTTTTTTAAATTTTTATTATTGTTTTGTTTTGTTATTTCAATACTTTTTGCGCGCCACAATAAGTCGTATATCCTTAGAAAGGTAATTTTATTACCTGTCCATCAAAATACAAAATATAAGAATCGTACAAGTAGGTATTGAGATTTTTTAATTTGAAGTGAGTACTATGAATCAAACTTTTCAGTACTTTTCACAACTTTTTAAAAATTTTCCTATGGCCAAAATCCTTAACACGCCACAACAAGTCATATATCCTTTAATTACCTGTACGTAAAAAAGTAAAAATCCTAAATGTAGATATTACGATCTTTTATTTCAAATTTAGTATCATAAACAAATGATACGTGACTTTGTAAAAAATTTCTGATGACCTGAATTGGAATTCTAATCAATTCTGCATCGAATTTTCTGTTCTGAATTAATTTTGTATTTTTACCTTAATTTTATTATATCATATTTTATAAATATTTAGAATTTTAAGTTTCCTGGTTGATATTAAAGAGATTTCTTATGATACGAAGTTAAATCCGTAGATTTTTATATAAATTCGTACTCAAAGTGAAATTCGTACTGTTATTTAAATTCGTACGCAAAGTTAAATTCGTACTATTTAATAGTAAAAAAAAAAAACGAAATGGCCATCAATGGCCAATTAATTCAATCGAAAAATTTTCTGTGTCAGATGGAGGATTCGAGCCTGGGTTCTTTGGCGTAAGAGTCACACTCTCTACCCACTACGCCACGGCCGCTACTAATAAGGGTTTCATGCAACGATTTTTCCATTATGTTATTGTAAAAAGTACTGCGTTCATTCAGCAAAAGTACTTTTTAGGTACTTAAACTCAACAAAAATTTTATTTCAAATTTGTTTGCTGCAATCTGTGTTCATTCGCTCTCGCTCTCAGTGCTTTTGACAGATTTCTATTGAAAGCAACAACAAAACGAGTAGATTGTTTGATTGACAATCATCGTGTGAGTTGGGGATAACGCAACATCATTATGTGTCTGAGTCAAAGCGTTGACGGTGAATATTTTGCATCGCTTTTGTTATGAGTTGATTGTAAGTCACAAAAATGCCACCGCTTGCAGATCTCTGGTAGACACATATCCACAAGACCTTAATACCAATTTAGTAACCGAAATGCAGCAGTTTCATTCATATATCATAAATAAAATAAGTTCCAGTGACTTGTCTCGCACAAGTTCACAACGAAATCACTCACAGTTGTACAAAATAATACACTATGATAAAATTGGATCAGCGTTCCCTAATCTGGACTCAGTTCTGAGTATATTTTTATGCGATGGTATCAAACTGCACAGCGGAACGATCTTTTTCGAAATTGAAAATGAAAAAATTAAAGGCTCGATATTAAAATTAAAGGCTCGATAATTATTTTTTTAATTAATAATAATAATTAATAATTAATTTATTATAATATTAATAATTTTAATTAATAATAATTTTTTTTTTTTAAAAATTCTAAAAAAAAAGAAAGGCTCGATACTTTATCAATATTATGTATAGAAGCAGATATGCTAAAAAAGTTGAACTTGAAAACTATTGTCAACGAATTTAATGCCTGTAAAAGTACAAGTCTCATTTCAATACATAAAAAAATGTATGCTTTGGTTTTTATTTATTTATTTAACTAGTTTTAGTAACTAGTATCGCCTGTGGCCGAAATTCGGAAATATCAAAATCAGGTTTTCTTGTTTTTTTTTTTTTTTTGCTGAACACATCAACTCATAGCCTGAACAGAAGTATTGAACAATATAAACAATAGGGGGTTTCAGACAATACTACATGTCTATCCGACATTTAGTTCGACGAAATAACGGCATTTTTTCGATGAGCTTTCAGACACGTTGGATAGACATTGTTAGAAATCTGGCAATGCGACTATAAACATTCCCGTTATTTTGCTCATTATCTTGCCTACATATTTCTTCTTATGACAGTTATTCTTTCTATGTATAATACTTTTTCACTTACCAATAAACTTTTAAACAACTAAGACGGTTAGCGGATTTTTATTTTTTAACAGGTTATGGGCCCAGTCACATTCGGTGCGGGCAAGAAATAAGTAGTTTTTTCTTTTCTTTTTTAAAATAATAAAAAACCCTAATAATTAAAAGTGTGTAAATCGGAAATGAGTTCGCTATACCAAATCGATAAACTGGACGAGAAGAATTACGAAACTTGGGCAATGCAGATGCGCAGCGTGCTTATCCACGCTGAGTTGTGGAAAGTAACATCGGGTGAGATTTTAAAACCCACAGTATCAGGTGCGATTGCTCCATGGACGACAACTGATGAGAAGGCACTTGCGACGCTGTCGCTTTGTCTGAAACCAACACAGCTGAATCACATTAAGAAGAGTAAGTCGGCGGCTGAAGCTTGGCAGCGGTTGAAAGAAGTACATCAACCAAAAGGTCCAGTGCGAAAGGTTGCTCTTTATAAACAGCTTTTGAATCTGCGTATGCGAGAAGGCGAATCAATTTCCAGCTACATTAATTCGTTCTCATCACTTATTGACCAATTGGCAGAAGTTGCTATAGACGTAAACGACGAATTAGCTGTTATTATTCTGCTTTCAAGCCTTCCAAAACAGTATGAGACGTTTGTGGTAGCAATAGAAACCCGTGACGAGTTACCTTCTTTGGATGTAATGAAGATCAAACTTCTGGAAGATGGAGTTCGCAGAAATGACGCATCGAAAAATAAAAGTAATGGCGAAAATGCAGCATTTTCTGCAAAGGCGACAAATGTAAGCAACAACAACAGCGAATCGGTAAGAAAGAACGTGAAAAGAGACGTGAAAAATAGCACGTGTTTTTGCTGTGGTGAGCGCGGACACTTTGCGCGAAATTGTCCAGATAAATTGTCAGCTATAAAGGTATCCAAACAAATTGGAACAGAAAAATCAAAAAAGTTCACTGTTTTAGCGGCTGCTGATACGTACAACATAAAAATTGATAACTGGTGTCTCGATAGTGGCGCTACGGCTCATATGTGTTGTGAGCGTGAATTCTTTATATCATTCAGTGAACATAGCGAACAGATAGATCTGGCAGCAGAATACTCCGTTGTGGCCAAAGGTATTAGTAAAGTATTATTGCAAACTGAGTGCAAATTAACTTTACATGATGTATTATATGTGCCAGACCTCCGTGCTAATTTTATTTCACTAAGCAGAGCGATGAAGAAGGGATTTACAGCTAAATTCAACGCTAATGGTGCTGAAATACTGGACGAAGATGGCGATATGGTGCTAAAGGCAAAGGCAGACAGTGGCTTATTTATAATTGAAACAAAAGGTAACACATGTATGACAGCGGTGCAGTGTGTATCAGAGAAATGGCACAATCGGTTCGGTCATTTAAACTATGGCGATTTAAAGCGGCTATCAGATGACAATATGGTGCACGGTATGGAAACGATTTTAAAGCAAATGACACTGGATGCATTACGTGCATGAAGAGCAAAATATGCGCTCAAAAATTTCCAAAGAAGAGTGAAAGCCGTGCAAAAAATATTTTGGAGTTAATTCACACTGACGTGTGTGGACCGTTTCCAACGCAGTCGCTTGGCGGGTCCAAATATTTTTAACATTTATCGACGATAAGTCACGCCGTATTTTCGTGTACTTTCTCAAGCACAAAAGTGAAGTGTTTCAATGTTGTGTCTCATTCAAGAATATGGTTGAATGTCAAACCGGTCGCAAGATAAAATGTTTGAGAAGCGACAATGGCTGTGAATTTATCAACAAGATATTTGACACATTTTGCGACAATAACGGCATATTACGGCAGCTGACTGTGCCACATACGCCTCAGCAGAACGGCGTAGCGGAACGGGCAAATATAACCCTAGTTGAGATGGCCAGGAGTATGCTGTCTTTTTCGGGCATGGCTGAAAGTTTATGGGCAGAAGCCATTGCAACAGCAGCTTATATTCGCAACAGATCGCCATCAAAATCGCTTACAGGAGTAACGCCGTATGAAGCGTAGACACAACGAAAGCCTAACGTTGCTCATATGCGTATTTTCGGTTCAATTGCAGTTGCCCTTGATAAAACAAGCCATAAAAAGTTCAAGCCCAAAGGCAAAGAGTACACCATGGTGGGTTATTCTCTGACGGCTAAGGCCTATCGACTTTATGATGGAGAAACAAAGCAAGTAATCGAGCGGCGGACGTTTTATTTAAAGAGCTGACAAAAAGGGAACCGGTACAATCTGACGAGGTGGACTTGCGAGATTTGTTGTCTATTGGTAGCAGAAACAGCAGTGAAAGCGTGAACCACAGCGAGACCATTAAAAGCGATGACAGTGATGACGAAAAAAGCGACGTCAATGCAGAGGGTGAAACTAGCGCTAACGGCAGATCTGAAGCAGAAAACGTACATTCTGAAAGCATTGCCAGCCAACTACTTTTTGAGGGGTTCAGCGATAGCAGCACAGATAGCGAGCAACAAGTAGATGACGACAATTACGCAAGTGCCAAAGAGCGAAAAGCAGTAAGGGACTTATCAGGCAGGCCTAGACTTGAACGAACGTGTAAAAAGCAAACAACAGGCTGAATATTATTGAGCCACGTATAATACCGCAAACATACAATGAAGCAATAAGGAGTCAACATGCAGATTTGTGGCAGAAGGCCATGAAAACTGAATTTGATGCACTCCAACATAATTCTACTTGGACCTTAACTGAGCTACCAGCAAATGAGCGCGCCATTGGCTACAAATGGGTTTTTAGCCATAAGAAGGACACAAGTGGTAATGTTGAGCGTTAAAGGCTCGTTTAGTGGCTAAAGGGTGCTCGCAGCGTTTCGGCATCGACTATGATGAAACCTTTTCACCAGTTTGTCGTTTTGAGACGATACGGATGGTCATAGCGTTGGCCGTCGAAATGCGAATGTTTACGCATCAAATGGACGTATGTACAGCATACCTAAACAGCGAACTAAGTGATGATGTGTACATGAAGCAGCCAGAAGGGTATATCAATCAAGCCCACCCAGACAAAGTGCTTCGCTTTAATAAAGCTATGTATGGGCTAAAGCAATCGGGAAGAGAATGGAACGCCAAGTTGGATGCATCACTTAAAGAGGTCGGCTTCATTCCATGCGTTAACGAACCATGCCTGTACAAGCGGAATCAAGGTAACTTGTCGTTAATATTGGTTTACGTTGATGATTTAATTATAGCATGCCAATCGAAATCCGAGCTAATAAAAATTAAGGATGAGATCGCAAAAAGTTTTGAGTGCGTGGACAAGCGCCCTCTCGAATTATTTCTTGGCATGCGTGTGCAGCGTGATGGTGATGTTGGCAGCATTACAATTGATCAGTCAACCTATATCAGGGAGCTACTTGAACAGCATGGTATGAGCAAGTGTACAAGTGCAGCAATACCGCTGGATGCTGGCTTTCAGGTGGGATGCAATAATGAAGACTGTAATACTATTGATGCCAAACTGTACCAATCAGCTGTGGATGCTTTAATGTGGCTAGCACTTACAACAAGGCCAGACATTTTACACTCGGTTGCAAAACTGGCGCAGCGCAATACAAATCCCCATACTGAGCATATGGCTGCTGTTAAGCACTTGTTTCGATACTTAGCATCTACCGCTGACATGAAGCTACATTATCAAGCGACAGGTGAACCACTCAAGGGATTTTCCGATGCGGACTGGGGTGGCGATAAGAGCGATCGGAAATCATATTCAGGCTACGTGTTCTTTTTGGATGGCGGTCCTATATCTTGGAAGTCTCAGAAGCAAAGTTCCGTTTCGTTGAGCAGTACTGAAGCGGAATATATAGCATTGTGTACAGCTGTAAAAGAGGCGATATTCTTGAGGCGTTTACTGTGCGAAATCGGTGTCATAGATGGCGTCACTGCTACTGTGGTATATGGCGATAACCTTGGCGCACAGCAGCTGTCTAAAAATCCAGTGTTTCATGACAGATCCAAGCATATTGACATCAAATTCCATTTTGTTAGGGAAGCAGTTAAGAATGGTGATGTTCAGCTTAAATATATTTTTACAGACCATATGATTGCTGATGTACTTACAAAAAATTTATTCAAAGCAAAGCATTGCAATTTTGTAAAATCGCTAAGTTTGAAGTAAATTTAAATTTTTGATAAATGTAACATAATCGCATTGAGGAAGGGTGTTAGAAATCTGGCAATGCGACTTTAAACATTCCCGTTATTTTGCTCATTATCTTGCCTACATATTTCTTCTTATGACAGTTATTCTTTCTACTGGTTTTTACTTAGTTTTCTTTTTATGTATAATACTTTTTCACTTACTAATAAACTTTTAAACAACTAAGACGGTTAGCGGATTTTTATTTTTTAACAGACATCATTATTTTTCAGCTCTCAAAAAGAACACACCATAAAAATAGCAAAACAATTTCTTGCTGCTCTCATCAAAAACTCCTATAAAGTTCAATAAATGCCTTCCAAAATTCATTATGAGACGCTAGCAATTTTTTTTATTCTTCTTCGTTAATTCCTCTTTTTCCCTTATTTTCTCTTGATGTTGACTCATCGACGATTTTTGCAGAATGAAAAATGCAGCGAGTCCGAAGAACGTGTGTTCAAACAATACTACCGGCGGGATGGACCGGCAGAAAAATCAAAACCATTTGATTTTCGTACTACATGTTGGATGGACATGTAGTTTTAGCTTTCACACATCGTACATGTCATCGGACATGTAGTATTGTCTGAAACCCCCTAATTATAAATGTCTGCATGTGTGGCGACCGTGGCGCAGTAGGGAGTGCGTGGCCCATACGCCAGAGTACCTTGGTTCAATTTTCCCTTACAGAAAGTTTTTCAATTGAATTAAGATTTCTGTTCGGCCGTCACCTCTCTGCAGACAATGACAAACCTCAGAGTAAAAACTGCCATGAAAAGCTTCTTGAGAACAAGCCGTTCGGAGTCAGCATAAAACCCCAGTAAGTCCAGAGTAGTATGCATGCATGAAAAATGCATGCTGTATGCAAGTAGAAGGATGTATAAAGAATGCATTGTTATAAAAAAAAAAAAAAAAAATAACAAGAATCGCTGAAGTTCTTGTTTGTCCGCTATTTTATGCCATACTGTTGGCGTGTTGTTTATACACAGTAGCATGCATGCCAAAATACGCATGCTGTATTAGTACTTAAGAATGTACCGAGCATACGTAGTTAAGAAAAATTGCATTGTCAAATTTTTATAAATTTCCGTTAAACTGATTTTGTATGCACACAGTATACATGTAGTTTGTGCCGGTATCATGCATGCTGTATCTGTGCTTAAGCATGAACCCTGCATGCATAGTCGTGCTTAAATCTGATAACTTCTCAATGTGCGTTTAAACTTTGAGGAGTGTGGATGTGCAAAGCTAAATAAAGCATTAAATTTAATATTAGTGAAATTCAATTATAAAAACAAAATAAAATAACATGAGAAAACAAATTGCTGGGTTATTAATAAAAATTAATAAAATTAAATAATTATACCGTATCCATTCGGTATTAATAAAAAGGAATGCATACGTTCTTAATAATATCGCATGCATATGCCATTAGTAGTCACGCAGGCATACTGTATTAATCATATTGTATGCATGCAGAATTAGTATTTACTCATGCATACAGTATTAATAACAATATATGCATAGAGTGTTACTACCCTGTAGGAAAATCAACTAATTTAAAAGTAGTTGATAAGTAGTTTTTTGTCAACCACAACTAGTTGAAATTCTGACTTTTTTCCATAGAACGAACTAACTTATTTTGTATGCTGATGTCCGCTAAATAAGTCAATTGACTGTCGTCTGCATATATTTTCAACTACTTGTTAAATTGTTTACATTTAAATTATTTTTTTAATTGCTTTAAAATAACCAATTGAAAACAATTACTGATGGCCAAAAGTTAATAATATTTGATGAAATAACATGGTTAAATATATATAAGCTTGTAATCTAATAAAAATTTTCAATTAAAACATGCCAACATCAGAGTAGTTGCCGACTTAATATAAGTCAAAGTAGTTTATCAATCACTGGTTTTTAAGTAGTATTTCAATTACTTCATATATTGAAGTGAATGCCGCCTTAATATAATTCAAAGTAGTTCATATACTGGTTTATTTTAAACTAGTTTTTTAATTAGTTGTTTTTAAAAACAAGTTAGTTTGTTCCTATAGGGTAATTTCCCATGCATTCAGTATTAGTGATTGTGGGTTCACAGCACATATGCTCTTGTATGACATCGCTGTACAAAAAGGAAATAAGGTTGCATTTATGCTGGCATGCATACAACGAATCAAACACATGTATACACCCTCGATGCTGCATGCAGGAATGTACTTACTGGGTAATGATGCACTGCTTTTCTGAAGTGTCTGCGACTCTCTCGCATTCTACTTTTGCTCGTGTATGCCAACGTACCACGGTTGCCACTTTGGTACATTTAATTTCACTTGCTACTCGGTACATTATTTTCTGATTTGGTATACTTTGTAAAAAGTGTTCAAAAAATGCACAACATTTTACAAAAATGTATGAAGAATGGACAAGGGAAAATTTGTTTTAAAGAATTGACCGAATTTGTTAATTGTCTGATATGCCTTCCACATAGCTCAGGAGCTGCTGAGCGCAAGTTTTTTCTGTTTGGAACATTTTTTATGGAAATATGGTAAAAAAAAAAATGGGCGACTGGCAACCGTGACCGTAACGAATAATAAGCCGTGCTGCTATGTATTTTGTTGTTGCTTTCTCATTGTCCCATTGGGAAAAAAGGGTTTTTACATTTGCTTAGTTTTACCTTTCTTAACAATATATTCGAATAAAAATATTGTGCACATCTACTCGAAAATAGCTTTCCATCGATATACGATTTATGTAAATATGTTGAAATTAACGTGGGCAAAGAGGGATCACAAACTTTTTTGCGTATTAATATAAAGATACCAATTTCACGTATCTCTTCCGCCATTCGTACATATTCTAATGTATGTAATGACATTTCGTTGCAAAAAATCCGTTTAAAAAATTTTTAAAGACCGATAACAGTTTACTAGTGAATAAGGGACACACAGGTTGGATTGCTTAGAGCATAAAGTAGTATTAATGCGGCACTGCGGGCATGCCTAGTTTCTACCCTCAAAACCGTCCCACATACGCAGCCTTGGTGATCATGGTTACCTTTTAAAGCAAACTCTTAAAACTATTATTTGTGCATATTTCTTATTCAAATTTAATAATGAACACACATATTCAAGTAGCTATAAGAAAAGGTGCAAAGTATTAAACAAAACAGGTAATTTCATAAGAAAAATCACAAGAAACACTTATAAATTTTATAAGAATGCAGTCTTTATTTGGAAACAGTTCTCTAATCGTTTCACGTGAACTTATATCAAGGTTTTTGTTGTTTCTGAGAACTTCCAACAAAAATACAGACATTTTCGGTATGAAAGGTGATAAAGCAGAGCTGGAACTAAAAGCGTGGAGCCAATTTTGGTGGCAGGGTCACATTAAATCAAATCACATTTGAAACAAATAATTTAATATTTATTTCTTGGAAGCAATAAAACAAATACGAAAACAACATAAATAAACAAAGCATAGTAGCAAAACAAGTTTTCTTTGAGTGCCGCTCAACTTGCTTCATCAATCATCAAATAAATCATCAAATTTTATTGGAATGGAAATTGGTAACATTAATGAAAAAACAATAAAAAAAACTTTTTAAGTTACACAAAAATGATTTAAAATACAAGAGTGGGTTTCATCAAGATAAAAATTAAAACTTACCGCATTGCAGCAACGAGAACCAAACGAATTGTTGGTTGCTGACAGGTGATAGATAGGACGGAGAAGTAAAACAGCCCGAATGGTTAGATAATAAAATTCCCAGTAGAATATCAAAAATTGATAAAAAAATTACATTGAACGGAAATGCTAGGCGACGCACTTTCCAGCACCATCATTGAAAAAAGTACGCAAGCACCAGCACAAAAACGCCGTAGCAAATTGGTTGCTCAACTTTTTAGACTTTGCTCCAATCTACGCTACGCATTGCACACGGCGCAATAAAATTGTTTACTTCATTAACTGATTATTTGCTAAATGCATTCAACTCGATGCAAATTATATTTATATTTAAGAATTAATTACAATTCTCTATTTACAAACATTAGACAGAATTATCAACACCAGGAAAAGCAACTGCGAATGAAGATCCAAAACGAACAATGAAAGTCGCTGTCAAATCAAAATCGAAAATGGCGACATAAAAGTGACAGCAGATAAGCTTGCTGCAGTATAGGGATGCCACGGTCAAAAAAAAAATACTAAAAAAAGTTTTGTTTTTAAATAAAATTTTTCTCTATTAAAATTTTCGTATGGACACATTTACAGTGTTATTTATAAACACATTTTAGAGCTTGTTTAACTTTAAACAGCATTTAAGCATAAAAACGTGATTTATAAAAATTTTAAAAAGCTGTTTAAAGCCTGCGTAACTTAAACGCCAAAAATTGCATTTAAAGACTGCATAAACATTGCTTAACTTTTTTTTTGAGAGTGCAGAATTTTTTAAATTTTGATCTGTTCTAAGTCAAGAAAAGAACAAAAAATTCAACATTTTATTATTTTAAATTGCAAAAGTCTTCCGTGAAATAGCAAAACACATAATTAACTTCAAAATGTCAAATGTTCAAAATGTCAACGAAAGTTTTGTTGAAGGTAAATAAATTTATTTCTAATTTTTTCGTTAATGTTAATTTATGTTTAATTTCTTCAGTTGGTAGCGTTTGAGGGTAGAACTCCGAAAACGTCGATCTTGAGAGTGCAAAAATTTTCAGTTCAAAATTTTCGAGAAAAACACAAAATTTAATTTTAGAGGCCAACATTTTTTTGAGAAAGAACACAATAAGTGTAGAGTTCTCAAAGAGGGCAGAAAAAATGCAGAATTTTTTCGAGAAAAGAAAATCAGAGAAAAAGATTTTCAGGATATGTATTGATTTTTTGGAGATAAAAGAGAAGGCCATATTCCAGTGGAGCTCCAAGTAATGACAGCTATTAGATATGGGGGTAGGAATGAGGAAGTTTAAAAAACAATAGAGTTGTTCGACGATTCAAAATCTACCCTTTGTGTGATTTGTGAACGGGTTGCAAAGGCCTTCGTTTTGAAGAGGCATTATATATGAAAATGCCAATATCAGTGTCTGCGTAAATCAGTGTTATTAATGTGTTTCCATCTATCAGAGGATTTCCACAAGTGATCGGTGCAATTGATTGTTTCCACATCAAAATTTTAAAAGTCGCTGGGGTAGAGGGATGGTTCTACAAAAACAGAAAAGGATACTATTCCTTGAATACATCAGTAGCAGGGATGATATTTGGGGGCTTTTAGGGCTTTTTTGAGCCCTTTTTAATTTGATAAGCCCCGAAGCCCTTTCGATTCATTTTAGGCCCTTTTGAATGACTGCAACTCACTGCTTTCTATTAAAAATCTTAAAGTGGCAAAATATCACGTTTTAAACAAAAAATTATAATGAGTTTTTTATTATGAAGAAACTATTTCATAAGATTTTTTTATGTGTCAGATTAAAGGCGCCTATATCGCTATAAGTAGCAAAGAAAATATGGCCACCATTTTGAAAGTAGAACAAAAACAAATATTTTTTGAGCGCAATTCTAAGATCCAAAAATTATTGAACAACTTTTAATAAAAATATCAACTTTTATAAAAATAGTCGAGCAAAAAGTGTTGGATCAGCTGATTTGAACTGACTCTTCAGCAACACTTGATATATCATTAGAAAGGTCTTGGTTAGAAAGGTGTAGGTAAGCCGAAAATTATTAGATTTTTTTAAAAGTGGTATCATTCAGCAGATATGAGCGTTTAAAGTTTAAAAAAAAATGATTATAAGACTCCAGACAGGAACTTGCTCCAATGTGAATGAGAAAGTGTGATTTCCAAAGCGAAGAAAGAAAATACACCCGATTTCCGTGGCGTTTTCACCAATAAACAAATATTTGCATATATAAGCGATTTTTTCCTCTTAAAAAAAATATGAGAACTAAAAATGAAATCGGTATTATACACATTTTTTTGCGAACATAAAAGTGTTTTCGACTTTTAAATTTTAAGAAATGCAGAGTTTGGAAAAAAAAAATTCAGCGGTCCCAAAATGGCATCCGAAATGAAAATTTTCCAGTTTCGGAATGTTTTTACTAAAAAACTTTAAAATTTCTCAAAAAAATGGAGACTGCGGAAACTGCGATGGAATATTTTTTGTCCTTATTCGATATGATTTTAATTATACTCAAAAATTGTATAACATTTTTGAAATTATTCTTTATTAAATTCATCCATTCCTGAATATATTTTTTTGGTAGAACTGATTTTGTTTTGCTATCATTGATCATCATTGATTCGTCTACTTAAAAGTCTTAACGCAGACTCTTCGTTAAATTGAATAAATATTTCTGACATTCTTATGCATATAATCATAAAAATATATAATAATAATAAAAAATGGATGTGCTTTGGAATTTTTATTTTCAACTTATTAAAAAAAATTGTTTGGAGAAATTAACTTTATTGATTATTTTTTGGCATATTTCTGACTTTTGCAATCAATACACAAGCCTTTTTTTTAAAGTGCAATGGGACCTCTTTATATGAAATAAAATCTATTTAAAATAACAATTAAACTCTATCACTTTGACCCACAATTTTTGATTCTGAGAGCTGATCGTGTGCTGAAGTGTGCTATTTTTGTGTCAAATAAAATATCTTCGCTGGTTAAAGCAGTGCAAGCAAATAAAAACATATGAAAAACTTCAAATTGCTCTGATTTCCCGAAACATTCGAAATCTATTTGGATATTTGTGATCATGGATGAGTATTCAAAAAGAAAGTCTTTAATATTGAATTACCACTAAAGGCCCCATTCTTGTTAAAAATGCCCTATTTTCGTAATTATTTTGGCCCTTTCACAACTAAGCCAATATCATCCCTGATAAGTAGTATGCGATTGTTTGCCATTGGAGTGGGAGCTCTCACAATTAAAGAATATTTAGGGAAAACCGAATCAAGCAGCGCACGGAAATTTATATGATAAAACTGGACAAAATTACAAAAACGCGGGAAGTGATTCCCCATTATAAGTCAAGTAAAAAGTTGTGTAGGGAGGCGTGTCGCAAGCCACCCCCTTGGGAGCAAGAAGTGAAAAACTGAAAAATGAGGAAGTTTTTCCTTTTACTTTGTAACTACCACATATCTTAACCGATTTTTAAATTGATAACCTTTTTGAAAAGAAAATTAAAAGGCCTTTAAGGTATTAGTAAAAATGTTGGCATGAAGTTACAACAAGAAACTTGTGAGCATCTTAAGTCTAAAAATATGGCTTTTTCTGTAAATACAACGTTGAACCCTTTGAAAAAAAACGAAACATTTCTAGTTCTTGTGACGTCTTATTTTCTATGTTGCATTGTTTTTTAAGAAATGCTTCTTTGGCCTTGCCGCGATTTTCAATTTTTTTCTTGCATTAAAGCTTAAAACTACTTGAATCGCTCTAAATGAGACTACTTTTCTCTATCGGACATTTTGTTTTTAGTGTGAGTTTTAAATCCAACATAGAAAAGTTTTCCTCAATTTTCTTAGTATTAAAATCTTGTAACGTATCGTAAAACTGTCTTGGAGTATAAAAATTTTCTTTAAGTGCAGGTTTTCATCAAGAGCTCAAAAAACACGGTAATGTTTATATGATAATGTTTAATACGATAATGTATAATAACGTTTATTCTGATTTTTTTTTATAGAGGGAAGTAAATGAACACCTTGAGTTTTTGGCAGTTATTTATTGATTCTTAAACTGTAGGAAAATATTTCTGTGGTTAGTAAAAGTGTAATGTTAAGTGTCAATACGCCATCAAATACCACTTTAAAAAAAGGTGCTCAAGCAGTCTCGATTATGTCTGTCATCATTATGTCATCAAAAATAAAAAAACCAAAAAATTTTATAAATTATTTTATTTTTACTGGGGCTAATACCTATAATATCACCATATAGTTAAAAATTACAAAAATGGCGGATATCATAAATTTAAGCACGGGTTTTTTATATTTACTTGCCCTGGAAAAGCAAAATACTCAAAAAAAAAAATCGGTCAATGTAATTTGAATTTAGGTATAGGATCCAATAAATTTTATCTTCTTTAGAATTAAAAAAACCAGTCAATCCATAAAGTAGTTGTTGAAATATCGTGGAGACCAGTTTAGAAAACATGGTTTTTTAGAAAACGCGTTTTAAGATTCGGTTAATGATTTTTTTCGATTTATTAGCTTTCCGCTATTTCAACGCCCCAGCGTATCTAGTGACATCTGGTGATGCCTGAGGTAACTATTCTTACCACAGTATGGAAGGGAATACAGGCGTGCATTTAAAAAAGATTGATGTGTGATACATTTTTTGTGAGCTGCTCTTGATGAGATACTCCTAATTTTCTTGAAATCGTTATCGGCCAATATTGGCTTTGAAAACATATGCTACATATCGAAAACTATCGAAAAATGAGAAAAAAACCGTTGAGTTCCCTTGTCGAGTTTCATGAGAACCTCCCCTTAAATGACTAAACTGCAAAAAGAAAAACAAAACTTTACTCTTTGAACGTATAAGCTGGAAATAAATGTAGATGCTGAACTTCATGAACTTCAGAAAAAGAAGAAATTTCTAGATTATTGTCAAAAAAATTAAAAACACTAATAACACTTAGGCAGCTGTGGCGCAGTGGGTAGAGTGGGTGGCCCATATGCCAGAGAACCCTGGTTTGAATCCCTCCTAACACAGAAAGTTTTTTCAATTGAATTAATTTTTCTGTTCGGCCATCACCTCTCTGCAGACAATGGCAAACCTCAGAGAGTAAAAACTGCCATGAAAAGTTCTTTGAAAACCTAAGCCGTTCGGAGTCGGCATAAAACATGTAGGTCCAGTTCTCGATCATTTGTGGTTAAATATTTCACAATACACACAACACAATTAATCATTAGAAACTCGGTCAAAGTCCTTTCAAGGGCTGAAATGGCCATTTTGTTTTTTTTATTAATAGTAAGGGCCACTTTCTCATTGTCCGGTTAAGCACTAATCTGAACTTTAACCAGCGGTTTGTAAAAAAGATCTTTTTTAATGTCTACTTTTTTGAAAATTCATTGAATTTGACTACTTTTTCTACTCCACTATATTTTGTACTATACAAATGATTGCATTTAATTCAACATGATTGCTTATTTTACATTTTTCTTGAATGTTTCCATTGCTTAAATTGTTTATTAATTCAGGACCGAATACGAAGCTTTATAAATTTGAAATTAGGATGGCAGTTATTTTTAAAAGGTACAAAACAAACTCTCAATTTAATGAATTGAATTGAAACAATTGAATATCGTATATATATAATATTAATATATATTACTATAACACAGCTTCAAATTTTTGCGTATAAAGTGGAAAAATAAATCTTTAAATGAGTATGGAAATTGATTTGGATTCATTAGCCGTGTCTTTTTCACTGCTCTGTTCTGGAGCAGAACATCAGTTTGAAAAAACGCTGTTTTTATTTTTTTCCACTGGGTGGCGCGGAAGGCAATGTCAAAAATGCCAGCCGATGAGATCTGGTTTTTTTTTTTGGCTTAGCAAATTTTTAAATTTTTATTTTAACTTATGTACGTTTGAATTTTCCATTTTTACAATTATTTAAATTAGTTCTTTTTTAATGGCACACTCTGAACTTTTATTATTTGAACATTTATTTTCTACCACTTTTGACAGAACGTTAAAAAACTTTAAATATCGCCTCTCAAATTGTGTTAGTTGCCACCTAAAACCGAGTTGGCCATCTGACGAGAAAGTCTGGAATCAACAGTACATGAAGTAAAAATCACTACAAAGTAAAAAATAATTTTAAAAATACTTTTCCTTTTAATTTCTTGGTGATATTTGATAATGATATTGATATTGTTGGCAGAACCAAGAGAGATGTTACCGCTGCTTTCGCCGCTATCGAAAAGGAATCAGCCAAAGTGGGTTTGACGATAAATGAGGGTAAAACAAAGTATATGCTGTCTACAAACAAGGGAGCTCGGCGTTTAGACTCCCACGTTTCATCCGGCAGCTATAACTTTGAAGTAGTCAAGGAGTTTGTATACCTTGGCACCGCCATTAATACTAACAACGAAATCAGCCTGGAGATAAAGCGAAGAACAATAATTGCTAATAGGTGCTACTACGGGCTCAGTAAGCAACTAAGTTCCAGAGCCCTCTCTCGATCGACAAAACTAACACTCTACAAGACGCTCGTTCTACCTGTGCTGCTTTATGGCGCTGAGGCATGGGTAGTTTCGCAAACTGACGCAGCCGCTCTGGGGGTGTTCGAGAGAAAAGTTCTTCGCAAAATCTTCGGTCCTGTTCGAGTCGGCGATGACTATCGCATCCGAATGAACCACGAGCTGTATGAGCTCTACGGAGACATTGACGTAGTTCGGCGTATAACTGTGCAGCGACTACGCTGGCTGGGTCATGTCCATCGTATGGACGACGAAGCTCCAGCGAAAAAGGTGCTCGAAGCGAGGGTCGCTGGTCAACGACGACGAGGGAGACCATGCCTCCGATGGATGGACCAGGCTGAGGAAGCCCTAACCGCACTTGGTGTATCCGATTGGAGAAGGCGCGCGCAAAGCAGAGGCGCCTGGCGAGAGCTGATGAGGTCGGTCGAAATCCGGACACGGGTTGTCACGGCCACCTAAGTAAGTAAGTAAGATATTTGATAATTTATTTAAACATATTATTATATATGAAATCTTATTATCTTAATTTTTTTCTTATTTGTTTTATTATCATAAATATATTAATTTCTTGATGAATACAAAAGCTTTTAAGGTTGGCGCTAACATAATCAGACTTTTAATCAGAAGCGCCAACTTCAAAGCATTTGTATTCATCAAGAAATTAATATATTTATGATAATAAAACAAATAAGAAAAAAATTAAGATAATAAGATTTCATATATAATAATATGTTTAAATAAATTATCTCAGAATAAGAAAATACTCTAACCCTTAGAATAAGATACCTTACTTGGTAAATAGAAAAATAAAACTGCAAGAAATCGTATTGTTGTATAAAGTGTGACAAAGGGCACGAACCAGGAAATTGTTGCTTAAATGAAAATAATTCTGGGAAAACCGCTTTGTATTAACTGTAGTGGATTTGGTCACCCCGCGAATTGGAGAGGTTGGTCCTCCTTCAAGGGCTATATTAAGAGAAGAAAATACTCATTAATGAAATAAAGATAAGGCTCTTTCAAACGTCCGGAATGCCGTCAACAGACAGTCTTTTGCAAAAGATGGCGCAACTTGTGCTAGTCAGTTTTAGGCCTTTTCCACACGGAGCAATTGAAAACAACGCAACATCAACAAATGTTGCTAACCCATTTAAGTATACCGGAACCTTCAGATGAAGCAACTTTCTTACAACTAGTTGGCAGCACGTTCGTGATAAGTTTTATGCAACACAGCTTGCTGCAATTAAATCAGCGACATTTCTTTTTCCTGATAATTTAAAACAATTGTGTGGTACTTCAAGTTGAGAAAAGTATCAATTAAATTCAGAAAAATTGTGTTTTGTTTTTTATTTTGAATGCAGGAAGCAGTAATGAGCGACCAGTTAACACATTTATTTTTGTTATAGAAGAAGTAAAGAAATATCGCTGCTTATTTAATTATAAGCTGCAATGAGATATCAATGTTGCGTTGTGCGTGACTTGCTCATCTGAAAGCATAGGTTGCAATAATGCTTGGAATTGCAGTGGCTTGCAACTTTCTAAGCAATTGTGTTGCAGTTGAGTTACTTTTCCGTTTCTCCGTGTGGAAAAGGCCTTACTCTTCAAATATGAACAAATTCGGCAATGTAAATAAAACATCTATTGTTGAACAATTTTTAGAGTAGCGAAACATATCTTTGAGCCAGAGCAGCCCCCGCTTGTGCATAGATTGGAAAATTTCCTTGGAAACTTAAATCACCTATCAAAAGATGAAGTCAAAAGAGATTGGTTCTCACTGCTAAAAGAGGTTCAAGGTTAAATATGGACCGTAATTTTAAAAATTTTTTTAAACTATAATGTCAGATCTCTGGCTGATGCCAGCAGATCAATTGAGTTACAGAAAACATTAGATTTCAGTCCCGTACACATTTTTTTTCTTCAGAAAACACATTTATTTAGGTCCAGGTATATGCGACTCAATAATTATAATTTTATACGAGACTATAGCTCCTAGGGAGTAACCATCGCTTTGAGATCTTAATTCAAATATTTGGGCTATTCACAGTTTAAGTACGCAGGCCTGTTTAATTTACGATTTGTTATTTTTACGCCAACGTACGTAAGCGTATTTTTCTTTGTCGTTGTTTTACATGCAAACGCAAATACGCAATCATGCGTAAATAAAAGTAGCCCTCGGATGTGTCTCGTATTTTTATGCCCTATCTATAGGGCCGGTCACATTATCAAATTATTCATCCAACAAGTCATCAAAAAATTTGACCAACAGAAATATATATGGAATTTGACGAAAAATTTGACATGTGAACACTCATCAAATTGTTGGTCAAATCGTTTGACGAAAATCAAAATATTTTGATTTTTCGGTTGTTTGACCAACGATTTGATGAAAAATTTGACGTGTGAGCACATCAATTCAAAATGCACGATGAAGAAGATTTTGTAATGATTTTATTGAAATTTATAGACTACATCCATAACTAATGATTAAATCGGAAATTTACAAAAAAAAAAAATTATTAAAAAATAAAGCATATGGAGTGCTGCTGATGTGTTCACTTCGGTCTGCAAGACAATAATGAAATTTGACGAAAAATTTGATAATATGAACACTTGTGTGGTCAAACTGTTCAACCAATAATTTGATGGAGAATTTGATAATGAGAATTTGACCGCCCCTTATAGCATATATAACAGGGCCGCAAAATCATTGAATACGGTAAACACATACTGAGGTGCTCACAGTTGCAAAAATAACAAATGCTATAAATACGTTTTGTTAATTTACGTTTAAACTGTGAATAGCCCAATTCTATGGTAACATTTTCAAATGTGCGTTTTCCGCAAATTTTCATCGACATAACGTTGTTAATAAAAATTTATTAGTAGGTCTATTTACATCCCTTGTAATTTTGTGCCTGATAATTTTTATGATGGATTGGGTGACTAAGACTAAGATTGGGTGACTTAGAAGCTAAATGTGCTTCTAAATTTGATGGACTGATTATTGGCGGTGGCTTCAATTCAAGAAATATTCCATGGAAAGATCATTTCAATAATTTTAATGGGAAACATTCTTCAGTCGATTACAAAACAACTATCTCGATTATGTTAGAATTTGTGACATATTTTAGTCCTTTCCAAATAGTGCTTCTTTTCTTGATCACTTTGTAGTTTCGACAAATCAAATAGACAGTTTAAATTTTAATTATCACGTTTCAAGTCTTCCATCCTTTTCAGACCATCTTCCACTTATTTTCAAGCTCGATTTAAGAGATATTACTTTACTGTGAATCAGCCGCGCTTTTACACTTTGTTCAAAAACACTAATTGGAATGATTTTCGTGTTCAGCTGCCCACTGTAGTCGAAGATAGTTCTCCACATAGTAGTGTTAACTTGGAAAATTCTACAATTGACTACTGTATAGAGTTTTTTTAATTTTTGACTCTTTCTCTGAAAAGATTAAAGTCAAGAGCAGGTAATCCACATTTTTTCCAGATTCTATCAACAATTTATTTAAAATCAAAAATAGATGGCAAAGAAGATTGAGGAAAATGTTAATTTATAGTATAACCCAGAATATTTCTAGTTTGCAGAGTATAACCTTCTGAATAAACAAATTTTTCTTTTAAAGATCATTATTAAAGAACAAGTGAAATTGCATCAATGCCATTTTTACTGATGATATTGAGAAAGCCAAAATTCTTAGAAGCCATTTTGAACATGTTTATGAAAAACCAGTTCCATTTAGGTCAGATATTAGAGAAATAGAATTCCATTTGAATCTTTACAACTTTACGATTTACAACTTCAGTGAAGATTTTGACTCCTCATCAAACTCAGATACTTCACATTTACATCCAGGAACTTAATGCAAAAAAAAAATCAGCTAGATCTGATAACATTTCTAATTCTATTGTAAAAAAATTGCTTAAAGCCGTCTTTAATTTTTTGACAATAATATTTAGTAATTGCATTAACACTATAAATAATAAAGAATATAAGATAAAAAAGATAAATATAAGATAATGGGTGGTGTGAATTAAACCTGAGTGCGAGTGTTCACTCATGTTTTGGGAGGGAACTCTCAATTTGGCATTAATAAAATCTACTTTCGTCAAGCTTAATGAAAATACTCCACTCCTACTTTTTGACATTTGAGAGTACGCTCAACTTTGGTGTGAATAAAGTTAAAATTTGAAAGTTCTGCTTGAGTGAATACTCAAGAAAAGTTGAGGGTGGTGACTACCTGCCTCCATGTGCTATATGTGTGAAGGAATTTCTATTTGTTTACAAATGTGCAGTCAGACATGTTTAATGAAAGTAGAAACGAGGAATTTCTCGAAAATAATGTAGGAACTAAACATCTAGACTTGTAAATTGCTCTAGTGCATTTACTATCGGCTGCACATTTAATGAAAAATAACGTTTGCGATTAAGGTATTCATCGCCGCGAGAGCGTGGATATAATATTTCAATATGCGTGCAGTCTAAAGCACCTATTGCGCCGGAAAAATTATATTTAGATTGCTACTCTTCTTTTGCTTCTCTCTTTTTCTGAAAGGTGATTGGAAATTAAGTCCATTCCCTTTCCTTCGCACAAATCGCACAACATGCTTCCCACACAATTTTTGAAACTGTTGCTAAATGAATGCCAATGTCCTCCCCGACTTCAACTTGAAATCTCGGGTCACCTATATCTCTTAGGAATATTTTAATTTTTTAAATTTTTTGAATTGCCCCACCACGAGTTTCTCCAGCAACATTGGATAGGAAATGATTGCTTAACCAAAGCGCGGTATCAAATCCAAATCTGTACAATGATTTGAAATTATCGCCTGTTATGCCGAAGCGTCAAATATTATAAACTTTTCTTTTACGCGTTGCTATATTTATGAACATACTTATTTTTTTTTTTTAATTTTGCGTTTTACTGACGTTTGTTTATTTCACGCAGCAATTTGGCACCTTAAATTGGCATTTCTCGTCTCATTATTATTAAGTGAGTGCAAGCAATTAGAGGAAATTTTTATTCACACCGAATTAAGTGCTCACTCTGAACGAAACACTCTCCTCAAGTGAATCCTCCCACAGTGTTTACTCACTTTTTATTCACACCACCCAATAAATTAATTTTTTATGATGCCATGAGCAAGCTTATGTATTTTCTTTAATTAACTGATTAATTAACTGATAAGTTGCTATTTGCACATTCTCATATTTATTTTAATAGAATTTTAATAGAATTTTAGAAAATCAAGCCAATGTGACGAGCGATTTAAAGTGTAGCCTGAGATCTGACATAGAATCATTAAAAAATAAAGATCTCACTGAGTCTATTAAAGACAGCATTACTCATTTAAGGTACGACATTGATTCGTTTTTGCAATCTTCGTCCAAAACCACTGGTTCAGCACCTCATCAGCCGGATCCTCTTCTTGAATTTTTGTTCCAAAAAATTAACGATATAGGCGACGAGCTACTTATTACACGTTCCATCCTTTCCGAAATAGGAGAAATTGTTGTATCAAATTCTAAAAAAATCGACAATATCCCGGAACGTTTCAACAAAACTTCAGACTCTCCCCATCGTCACTCATCTTCTGTCCTGGAGGAAATTCTGGAAGCAACGCTTTTAACTTCACCAGCCCGGTCTTCTCCTTCACCGCTTACATCTCCCTGTAAAACAGTTTCAAGCCAAACTAATCCAAGCCCAATTGCTGCACCTCGTAAATTGGTTCACCACTTTGGAACAACATGGACACTTGCTGAATGGGAAAAAAGAATAAAAAAGCTAGCTAGTGGGAACGATACCGAAAAAACAGCACTATTTGTTAAGGGTCTGCCGTTAAGAACAAGTGTTTCCTGGGTCTGTAAGCTATTCCAGAAGAACTACGGCATCGCGATTCCAAATGTTGACTGCGAGAAAACTTCCACAAGCCGCAGGAAAAAATGCAGAAATTTCAAAATATACATCCCTTCAAAATACACCTGGTTATTTTCTCACACATACAGTTTAGATAATGGAAAAGCTGAAGTTTCAAAATGGATTGATAAACCTAGAAGGATGCCTAAAAGTACCAACTCTAAGTCTCACTCCTACAATAACTCTAGTTCTATTTCTTATAATTCTAGTTCTAACTCTAAACCTAATTCTCATAATAATTTACATACTGCCAAAAATAAGGTTACTTTTAGTAACAGTTCTTCCAATAATTCTAGCTCTTTATCTAATAACTCTAATTCTAACTCTCATTTTTATTCCAAGTCGCATTCTTATAAAACTCTACATAGAGAAAATTCTACTTCACATGCCTTAAACTACGCACCCTCCGACAAAAAATTACCCAATTCACATTCTAGCTCTGATCCGAATTGGAAACTTAAGACTGATATTTTTCCAATTTTCACTCCGCAGTTCATTCGCAACATAAAAACAACATCTTCTAATCCGAATCAAGCTAATCCCGCACTTCAGCCCTCTCTCCAAAAACGAGTCTCTTTCAATCTTAATCCTAATTCGGACACATTAGCAAATCAAAATGAGAGTAATATACTCCAGACACTCTATCCTAACTTCGTGCATTCACATACTTTAAACCCATCTCCTTCTGTTTCAATCAAAAGTGGTGCCCCTAGCCAACCTGGCAGTCCCACTTCTTTCATCGACCCTCTTCAACCACCAAAGGTCAAATTAACTTCGAACTCTTGTGTTGACACGGAGAGTAGATATGCCCTATCTCGCCTTAGAGAAACAATAATGTGCGTCTCCATCTAGCTTACATGTATAAAGCACCTGCCTCTACTTGTATAGAAGGCAAAACCAAGACAAACCTCAAGGTCTTGATTCAGCAGGAAGGCTTACCTACCGATGACAATGAATTACGCAATTTGTTCACCAGCTTCCACGAGCAGCTTGGCTTGACAAGCCAACAAGTCAATGAAGATCTTGACACCTATGGAGCTCATGTAAGGTCAAAACACATCTCTTACCTTCAAAAAACCCGTAAAGAGCAGCAACAATATTATTCCTAACCAGCCTCTTGCCCATAATCAAACCCCTTTTCTCAGCCCAATATTTGTCTCTCTTTACTACCAAAATGTAAGAGGATTACGCACTAAAATCTCTACAGTGTTCCTTAACTCTCTTAAGCTTCCCTACGATATTTTTGCCCTTACTGAGACCAATCTTACCCAGGATTTCAAGGATACTGAAGTATTTGCGTCTGATTTCGTGGTGTTCAGAGATGATGGACTCGACAAAGATGATCTCTCCTCAGGTCGTGGTGTCCTTCTAGCAATTCACAATCGCTACAATCCAGTCTTTGTAAAAAATTCCCACACAGCTAACTTTGAATTTATTTGTGCCAAAGTTTGTGTCACTAAACGGAGTATATTCGTTATCTGCTGTTATATTCGACCTTCTCAACCCGTGAATGGTTACCAGCTTGCAGTGGACGCAATCGATTCACTTCTAGATCTAACTGATCCATCTGATACCATTATATTTCTGGGGGACTTTAATCTTCCCAACCTTCAATGGGTCCTGTCAGATGACGAGGGCCACTATTTTCCTTCAAATGCTGCATCTGAAAAAGAAATTCTCTTTACTAGCTGTCTTTCTGACTCCGGCCTTTACCAGTTAAGCGGAGTGTCAACACAAAATTTTGATTTAGTGGCATCACCATTACAACTTCCTTTATTGTCTACTTTCATTTATATTTTCCTTTTGTCATACATTTGCTTCTGTCATTTTACTTTGCTTATCGTTCTCATTCATTTTTATTGGGGACTTGTGTCTTGGCTTTGAGTTCGACAAGTTCATGGAAGTTAACGTTAACGATTAAAATACTTATTGTTCATTAAAAGACTTGTTTTATTGACTCTGGATCCTGACAATCTCAGAAGTGGGATTCCGCATAAAACAAATAAATATATAAACTATTCGGTTCAAAGTGTAATTATGAGTTTTAATGATTTTTCACTCGCTAATTTAAAAGACTTGCTTCGGTCGAAGGGCATGAAAACGTCGGGTAATAAAGTGGAATTGATAGCGCGTTTGCAAGAGGCGCAAGTGGAGATTCCTATCGAGTTACAGGATGACGCTGCTGTCCAAGAGGCGACGAGGAACTCAGGTGCTACTGTGGAGCGTTTGCAGGATGAGGTTGGTAGTCTCCAGCGTACCGTGGAGTTATTGACACAGCGGCTCCAAATTGCCACCAGGTCATCACCTCTGCCGGACGAGCAGACGAACGCTGCTATGCATGTCGCTTCATGCGCCGCTTCGAATATTCCCGAAAATCAAGCTTTGCCAATGTACAGTCAATCAATGCCAGCAACGGTGCCGTTACCTTCGAGCTTTGTTGAAATTCAAACTCAAGCGACCGTTTGCGCTGCCGACACGATGACGCCGCACATCGCTGCTTCGCATCCGCTTTTATTTGCGCTGCCGACTTCGGCGCAAACAACGGGCGTGTATATGCAGCCGGGTATGTACCAAGGGCCGATGTCAAACACTTGCAGCCTGTCGCCGCAATTCGCTGCTTCGCAAATACATTCAACTGTGCCATCGCCTGCGCAGTCGACGAGTGTGTACATGCAGCCGAATATGTTCCAAGGCCAAAATTCAAATGTGCAGCACGTCGCTGCTACACCAACAAGGTCAGTTGCGCTGTCGACGCCGGTGCACGCTACGAGCGTATACATGCAGCCGAGTTTTTGTCGTGCGCCGATGACAAACAATTGTAATGTGTCGCATGCAACCACAGGTTTTGCTATGTTGCCAAATTCTATTGCAGCAAATAATTTATATGCAAATGGAAATCAATTTAACAATATCCGTGATTTAACGTCGATTATGCCAGATTTTGATCCATGCAACGGTGACATCACGTCAATGCAGTTTGTGGAACGCGTCCAGCAATTGCAAAGAGCATACGGGTGGGACGAGAAGCTTGTGATTTTTGCTGTCCAAAGCAAAATGAAAGGCTCCGCGAAGCTTTGGATAGATGCCCAACCAATATTTAGAGGCTGGGAAGAATTCATCAGCGCATTTTTGACAGATTTTCCGTTCGCAACAAATTCAGCAGACATCCATATGCAAATGATGAACGCTCGCATGTCGAAAAATGAAACATTTATAGATTTTTATTATAGATTATTATCTATCGGTCGCCGCGGTAATGTGGACGATATTTCAATTATTCGCTACGTAATTAACGGGTTATTTGATGATGGTCTTCGGAAGACCCTTTCAGCAATGAATTTTGCTAAATGTTCGGACTTGTTACAGTCGTTGGTTAGTGTTGATTCGAACTTTAGAAAACCAATAAATTCTGTGGCCCAAACCCAGCCGCAAGTTACGGCTAAAAATGCAATTATGCTTAATAACAAAAATAACAATTTTAAGAACGAAAATAATGAAAATAAAAAAACCGGCCCGATATGTTATAACTGTAGAGAACGTGGACATTTGTCGCGAAACTGCCCGGTAGCTCAAAGGAAGCTAAAGTGCCAAAAGTGTAACTCGTTTAATCATGATGCTCAAAATTGTCCAGCACGTATCGCACCGCGTACGCTTGCGCCGGTCAACATTATTGAAAACCAAACACAAAATAAGAAATATATTGAAATTGTGAAAGAAATAATTTTAAATGGTTTACAGTGCCGCGCGCTAATTGACTCGGGAAGCTGCAAGTCCTTAATCAGCCGATCCATCGCGAATAAGTGCAATGGAAAAATGAGTGATTGTGACGAAACTTTAGAAGGTTTTGGCGGAGGCAAATATAAATGTCGTGAGGTTATGTCAGTTACATTAACAATTGATGGTCGCGTTTATGAAACCAATTTTTGTGTTATAAATGACAATATGATTAAATATGATGCGATAATTGGAACTGACATTTTGTCTCAAGGTTGCGTAATTATCGAAAATGGTAACTGTCAAGTGGTCGCGCTCGGTACAACAAAAATAGATTTTGGTGAAAACTTAAATTCTAACGAAAAAAATAATTTAATGTCGCTTTTAAACACTTATAATGGTTGTTTCGGTGAAAATCTTAAAGATATCGGGAAGTGCGGATCGACAAAGATGGAAATAAAATTGACATCTTCGAAGCCAATTGTGAAGCGACCATATCCAGTTCCGATCCCAAAACAACAAACAGTCGAGAAAATAATTTCGGAATTAATTGAACAACAAATAATTAGGCCGTCAAATTCACTGTATGCATCACCTATTGTCTTGGTCCGCAAGCAGAATGGAGAAGATCGTCTATGCGTAGACTATCGCGAGCTTAATGCTATTACTGAGAAGCAGCCATGGTCTATGCCTACGGTGGATGGTGTCCTTTCTACACTGGCTGGTAAGAAATTGTTTACGACTCTTGATTTAATGTCTGGTTATTACCAAGTAGAAATTAGCGAAGAATCAAAGCAGTATACCGCTTTTGTGACACACAATGGTCACTTTGAGTTTAATAGGATGCCGTTCGGGTTGCGAAATGCACCTAGCACCTTTCAGCGGATGATGTCGCAGGTAATTAAGCCAATGAGAGACAAGATCGTGAGCTATGTAGACGAGGTAATCGTTGCATCGGAAACTTTTGAAGATGGGTTACGAGACTTAGAAGAATTTTTGAAAATTATACAGCAACAAGGTTTAACATTGCGGCTATCGAAATGCTCATTTTTAAAGAATAAAGTCACGTTCCTTGGACATGAGTTAGACGAAAACGGGTTGTCGCCCGGCAGAATAAAAACACTCGCGATTAAACAGTATCCAGTCCCAAGTTGTGCTTTAGGTGTTAGAAGATTTCTGGGACTTACTGGATTTTTTAGGAAATTTGTGGCTAACTACGCACAAATTGCGGCACCGCTGACGCGCTTGACAAGGAAGGACGTCGAGTTCCAATGGACTGCTGAATGTAGCGAGGCATTCCGAAAGCTGGTGCAGCTTCTGAGTGAATCACCAGTTCTAGGAGTCTATGATGTAAAAAAAGAACACCAGGTACACACAGATGCTTGTAGCATTGGTATTGCTGCAATATTATTTCAACGGGAGGAAGATGGTGCGCTCAAACCAATTGCGTATTATAGTCGACTATGCAATGATGCTGAGGAAAATTACCATGGGTACGAGATTGAGGTGCTGGCAGTAGTAGAGGGCTGTCAACGTTTCCGGATGTATATACTTGGGAAGAGGTTCACTATCGTCACCGACTGTCAAGCAATATCTAGCCTGAAATCATCGAAGCCGTTGATTCCACGTGTGGCGCGTTGGCTTATGAAGCTACTTGAATACGATTACGAAGTTATTCATCGCCCTGGAACATCGATGGCACATGTCGACGCAATGAGCAGGGCACCAGTAGAAGCAGCTGTCGATCCTGAAGATGTTAGCGTGAAAGTATTGGCAATTGGTATAACGGTCGACGATTGGTTATTTACTATGCAAAAACAAGATTCTAAGTTGCTTGAAATAATTAATATTCTCACAGATAAATTATCAAAACATCGAGATAGATATAAAAATGAATATATCATTAAAAATAACCGACTTTTTAGAAAGTGTGGAGAAAAGTTGCTATTGGTCGTTCCCAAAGGAGTGCGATGGCGCATAGTGAGACTATGCCATGACGAATCTGGGCACCCAGGAGCTGATGGTACGCTATGGCGACTTGCACAACATTTTTGGTTTCCTCGGAGTAATAATTTTGTAAAGGGCTATATCAAATCATGTGTCGAATGCTGCTACAGTCGCGAACCTCGTCGTAAGGAGTGTGAACTGTATGGGATGGACACGCCACGAGTTCCTTTTGAGGTTCTACATATGGACCACCTTGGCCCATTTGTTCGAAGTCGCCGGGGAAACGAGCATGTACTTGTTGTTGTCGACGCACTTACAAGATACTCAATAATCGTTCCAGTCAAAACTACAAAAACAAAGCCGGTCATTGACGCCATGCAAAATTTAACATCGACATTTGGACTTCCGAAGACATTGGTCACTGATCGTGGGACTTCTTTCACATCAGCTTTATTTGAAGAGTTTTGCAGTGTCAACGATATAAAGCATATAAAGGTCGCCGTTCGAACGCCTCGAGCCAACGGGCTAGCCGAGAGAGTCAACCAAAGTGTTCTGGCGTATCTCAAGGCGTCAACATCAGAAGCTAAGGATTGGGACCTTGAGCTTCGACGTCTTCAGTGGACCTTAAACACAAACATAAATTCCACCACTAAGTTTGCACCGATGGATCTCATTTATGATTTTCCGCTTCGCGACATAAGTGGCAACAGAGTTCTCGCCGCACTACATGATGACGACAAGTTGGGAGAGAATATTAACATGTACGAAAGACGCAGAGAAGCTATAAACAACATTCAGCTTGCGCGCGTAGCATGGAAATCGAGGTTTGATGCCAAGCACAAGAAGCCACGAATTTATAAAGAAGGAGATCTGGTACTTATTGAGAGTGCTATGCCAAGCACTGGGGAGTCAAGGAAGCTTGATGCCAAATTTCGAGGACCTTATTCTGTATCAAAAGTCTTACGCTTCGATCGATACTTGGTCGAAGACATCGATGGTGCGCAGCGAAATCAACGTAAATTTAGCACCGTAGCAAGCAGCGACAAGATGAAGCCATGGTGTGAGCTTTATCCAGACATTGATGACGATTGTGATGAGGCAGATGACGATTATGATAGCAAACCTCCAGACGAACATGAACTCGGGACGAGTTAATATCAGGAAGGGCCGAGCTGTCAACACAAAATTTTGATTTAGTGGCATCACCATTACAACTTCCTTTATTGTCTACTTTCATTTATATTTTCCTTTTGTCATACATTTGCTTCTGTCATTTTACTTTGCTTATCGTTCTCATTCATTTTTATTGGGGACTTGTGTCTTGGCTTTGAGTTCGACAAGTTCATGGAAGTTAACGTTAACGATTAAAATACTTATTGTTCATTAAAAGACTTGTTTTATTGACTCTGGATCCTGACAGGAGTAACTAACAATATAGGTAGACAACTAGACCTTATCTTTTCTTCCAACTTAGATTATTGCATAGTCTCAGCGAGTGACCATTTACTCTCAACACTTGATCAGTACCATCCACCTCTATCTCTTACCCTATCTTACAACCATAACATCATAAATACACACTTCGAGCACGCCTACAGTTTCAACTATCGGAAAACTGATTTTGTAAAACTAGAAACGTTACTCAGCGGAATCGATTTCCAACATCTCTTCGATTATGCTCACGAAAGTGTTGATAATGCTGTTGCTCTCTTCTATGACAAAATTTTCTTCTGCTTCACACAATCTGTCCCCTTTACTAAGCAGAACAATTTTTCGTCATCTGCTCCCTGGTACAATAAAGAACTACGCTCACTCCGTAATAAGAGGAACAAACTTTGGCGCACTTATTTAATCTCTCGCTCTTCTATTGACCTCGCTAATTATCTACACGCCTATAACCTCTTTTTTGTCACTCTGTGAAAACCTATATGAGTCTTATCTTGCTCATATTCAAACTAAATTGCTGTCGGACCCTAAAAGCTTCTACAAGTTCATCAATATAAAAAGAAAATCTGATAACTACCCATCTACCCTTACTTTTTCAAACACCTCCTCAGATAACCCGGAAGTAATTGCAAACCTATTTGCAAATTTCTTCAGTCAGTCATTCACGAGTCACAACGATGAACTTGATTATGAATACTTTTCTTCGTTAAGGAACTGTGCTCAAACCTCGCTGACTTCTGTTGATATTACACTAGGTGATGTCTTAGAAAAGATCAGTAATCTAAAAGATGATTATTCTCCTGGTCCCGATGGCTTACCTGCTATTGTCATAAAAAAATTCGCGAACTTACTGGCTCATCCCCTTTTGACTCTCTTTCAACTTTCTATTTCTCAGTCAGTTTTCCCTAAGTTATGGAAGAATTCGTACATAATACCTCTGCACAAAAAAGGACCTAAAAATGAAATTTCTAATTACAGACCTATTGCAAAACTGTCATGTGCTCCTAAAATTTTTTAAAACATTATCTATGACATTCTCTTCTTCCATTGCAAATCTATCTTTCCTGTTAATCAACACGGCTTCCTCAAGGGTAGATCAACTATCACTAACCTCACAGAATTTGTTTTAAACACTCTATGCTCGTTGGAAAGCGGTTTCGAAGTTGATGCTGTTTCTACCGACTTCAGTAAAGCGTTTGACAAAATCTCACACACTATCATCCTTCTTAAGCTTAAAGCCTTTGGTTTTCCATCCCTGTTTATATCCTGGATCAAATCGTATCTCGAAGAACGCCATTATAATGTCATCTTTAGATTTTCCAACTCAGAATCTTTTACAGCTACCTCTGGTGTCCCACAAGGCAGTCACCTTGGTCCTTTGCTATTCGTCTTAACAATTTCTGATGTTGACGGCATCATCAAAGAATCCAATCTTTCTGTGTACGCTGATGATATGAAAATATATCGGCGCATACAATCCAGCACCGATTCCCGAAATCTTCAAAACGATCTTGTCAGCTTTTCCACTTGGTGTCAAAAAAATTTGCTGGAACTCAACGTCAGTAAATGCCAAGCTATTACATATTCTCGTAAGCGACTCCAACTCCCCCCGAGAACCTATTACATACTCGGTAAGCCAGTTCCCTCTGTAAGCTCTTTACGTGACTTAGGTGTTATTTGTGACAAGGAACTTAACTTTAGGTCTTACATGGATAATATTATTAGTAGAGCTAACTCTGCACTTGGTTTTGTGAAACACTGGTCCAGAGAGTTCTCCAATCCCTACGTCACAAAATCTCTCTATCTTACCTTTGTTAGACCCATTCTCGAATATGCCAGCCCAGTTTGGTCTCCCATTTACAACATCCATTCAATGAGAATCGAAGCCGTTCAACGTAGATTTATTCGTTTCGCTCTACGTGGTCTTCCCGGTTCTGACAGTTTCAACTTACCTTCTTATGCCGACCGTCTGAAGTTGATTAACATGCATACTCTTGAAAAACGAAGGGAGGTTGCCGATGTACTCTTCATTCATCAACTAGTATGCGGAACCATCAACTGCCCTGCACTGCTCAACTTAATATCACTTAATACAAACCCACGCAACCTTAGGTCTATACCTCTCTTCCACCTTAACTTTCATCGCACCGATTATGGATGCAGTGAACCAATAACCAGGATGCTTCGCATAACCAATAATTTGATCAGCGAATTCGATTTTCATCTTAGTAGACCTCGACTCCGAAATACCCTTCTTAACTCCAACGCCACTTCTTCCCCCTCTTTAATGTCTTCTTACAACTAAGATAATGTACTTATATTAAATCCATTACTAATGAAGATACATATTCACTGTTTAAATTTAAGTTTTTAGTTTAAGTATTTAAATCGCTTGTATTAAGCTTAAATAAATAAATAAATAAATACTTATTTCCTTTTTCTATGTTTCTCTTCTAATGTTAATTCTTGTATATAAACCTTGTAATAGATTGAATTCTCAATTACATTACTTATTTGTGCTAAATTTTTTATGTATTTTGTTCTTTTTTATTTTTTCTTACGTTATTAACTACCATTTAAACAAATCAAAAAACAAAAATTCACCCAAAAAGATCGAGCGTCGGCCGATCAGAGCAACGAAGAAATTTTCGTTCGTTTGAACAGTGGAAACCAAAGATAACAAGATAGGAAACTTCTGTGGGGATTCCTTGTTCAACTAAAGTAAATCACACATAGGCTGTGTGCTATTCGGAAACTTTCACTCGGATGATGAAATTTTGACAGTCTGAATGAGAATATTTGGCACTTGCGAGGTGAATATGATTGTCAAAAATTCATGTAGCCTCAGGGGCTAGTATAAATTTTGACAATCGGCAAGAGAATTTTCGACACAAGTATAAGCTTTTTAGTTAATTATAAATTAAAAAAGCACAAAGCTTTAAAAAATTATTGAAATCCCAACAAAACAGCTATGGAAATTCTACGTAATATGTAGAACTATATTGCATACTGTTTGTGCATTGTCTCCATTCAAAATGGCATTTAATGTTTCGGAATAACCTCTTGGCCGAATATAGGTAATATCCTTAAAGGAATAATGTTTTAGGTAGTTGTCCGGAGCAGAAAAGCAAAAGCAGTACTTACTCTTCCCCCTTCCTTTAAAAAAAGTCAAAGAAGTTCAAAACTTTTTGCTTCCGACAGCAAAGCAACCAGAAGTGGAAAATATTTGTGTAAAATTCTGTTCATTTTCAGTTATAACATCAATTTTGCAAAATAAATTAAGTTCTCGCGCTAATACACTAACGAAATCTAAAACGCCAAAATTTCTAGTTGTCAAATTTTTATTGTTCTTTTGGCACAGCAAAAATAACAATTTTATTTCAACAGACAGAAATTGTATTCAACTTAGTAACTTCTTTCCTACCACGAGTGAAAAGTTTCCGAATAGCACACAGCAAAGAAATAAAATATAAGGAAATGGTGTTTCTCACACACACAGTGTACGTGTACTGCGGCTTTTTTTCTGATTTTTTTCTGACAGTTGCGATCTTTCTGCAAAACAAAACAAAGTGCCCGAGCAATAAAAAATTAAATAAAAAGCGATTATAATTATACGATTATATGCGTTGTGTTGTGAACAATTGTTTAAGTGTCCAGAGACTGAAGGAAAAGCTGGTTTCATTTCACAAGTAAGTAATTTGCAATTGTGTTCAAACGGCTAGAATTTTTTTAAGAAAATAACTTTAATTAAACTAAATTGGTTGCAGGAAACTGTTTTCCAATTAGAAATTCACTAATATCTAATCAGAAATTAGAGAAAAGGCATTTATTGGAATCAGTTAACTTCGCGCCATTTTTGCGAGATCGAAAACGTCAAAACACAAAACCTACTACAAGGGCGCATTCATTTTTCAAGGGCGCATTAATTTTTCATGGTGGCATATATTTTAAGGGCGCATTGTCTTAAATGGGAAATATTTTTGTATTCAGTTATTTGTTTAATTTTCAGATTTTCAGATTGATTAATTTTTTTGATTTTTGTGAAGTTATTATATATGAAATAATTATTTAGACAATTTGATCCAGTTCCTACATGCAGTAAAAATTTGGTTGCAGAATTAGATGAAATTAAATGTTCAAATAAAGAATATTTTAAAATTTTACAAAATATTCAGATAATGCAACCTAGGGAGAATGTATTAGAAATGGAACGAAAACCAACTAGAAGAACACTAGAATGTGTTGAAATCACTACACACGTGAGTAGTGTACTCTGTCAAAATGCTTGGATCAGAAAAATAATTATGATCGTTTAAGAATGAACAACTTCCGTAATCGATACTATTTCAACTTCGCTATTTGCATTATTTAAATTATCGTTTTTAACAGGATAAGTGGAACTTATATTTAAAATAGCAATATTTTATAAATTTAAACAATTACCTACGCCCGCTTCTCTAATTCTATATCTGATTATTATATTTTTATAATCGGATTGAAACTGATTAACGGATGGATTATCGTTTCGGTCTAAATGCGATCGAATTGAACTAAATAATAATTCAATATGGTACTGATTAAGTTTATAGAAAGAGATATATACCAACTTTTTATTAGCTATAAACCTTTCATAAATTACCCCAATATTCATTAAGCAAGTTATGATACCTAAGAACCCCGTTTTTCTTTTGTGTAGTATAAGCAACTGCCCATCAACTGTGTGAAGCTTGCTTATATAGGCAACAACATTTTTGGAAAATGAAATCAAACTAGCTATATTTTCTTCACAAAGCGCCTTTTGAAAACCAAATTTTCGAATACTATTACTATTCAGTATATCGAAGACATCATTCATTTGCCTAATAAATTCAACTGTAGCTTCACTGTCTTGAAATTCTTGTAAAAAAAGGACATCTCTACAAAAATCCAATGCATCAGCTACAGATTTGAAGAGCTTGCACGGCAAGCCTGACTTTCATTTTCTGGTCTCTAAAGTATATATGAGCTCTTCTAATCTGTGTTCCTTAATGCAATTCTTCTCTTTCTTGTAGCTCTACAAGCCTCTGAAGATAGTGCCACTTAATAGCTTTGTTGTCAGAATTTCTAAACTCTTTGATATCTGCTAAAGAGTTCCTTATAAGCTTAACCATATGACAGGGGTCTGGTAATACACAAAAACTGTCGTTCAAAGAGTGTAGGTGAAAAACAGTGTCCGTACTAATGCCACTTAAGTCTGCGCCTAAAAATCTTGATGCAATAATGTCAGTTTTTTTATTGTGTTGATATTTTTCATGTTATAAGCTTTTGATTACTATTGTTGTTGTGTTGTTGTTATTGTTAGGCAATAAGATATATATAATTGCTATATAGGGGCTATTAGTTTATTATATAAGTAGTTGCATGAATATCAAATTTCTTATATAAATGTAAAACAAAGAATTATTTTTGTAATATTTATTTATTATGTAATAAATTTATATATCATAAATCATTAACTTAATTTTATACATACATATGCAAAACTTAACATTTCATATGAAATTCCAATCTATAACACATTTAGTATAGTCTGAAATACCCTTGTAAGACATCTATTTAGGCCCGGTCACATGATCAAATTGTTCATCCAACAAGTCATCAAAAAATTTGACCAACAGATATATATTAGGAATTTGACGAAAAATGTGACATGTGAACACTCATCAAATTGTTGGTCGAATCGTTTGACGAAATTCAAAATATTTTGATTTTTCGGTTTTTTGACCAACGATTTGATAAAAAATTTGACGTGTGAACACTCGTCAAATTTTCTAGTGCGATTTTATCACTTCAAAAAAGATTTCAACGCGAACACATCAATTCAAAATGCACGATGAAGAAGATTTTTGTAATGCTTTTATTGAAATTTATATACTACATCCATAACTGGCAGATTCAATCGGAAATTTACAAAAAAAAGATTAATTAGAAATAAAACATATGGAGTGCTGCTGATGTGTTCACTTCGGTGTGCAAGACAATAATGAAATTTGACGAAAAATTTGATAATATGAACACTCGCGTGGTCAAACTGTTTGACTAATATTATGATGAAGAGTTTGATAATGTGACCGCCCCTTTTGAATATGTACTGAGCGCTCTGCCATCTATGTGTCATTTTGATACAATTACAAAATGTCTGCCGTTTTCGTTATCTTCTTCACCAGAAGTTAGTTTCTATTTTTCGTTGATTCATTCTTCTTCCGGCAGTCTTCGTGTGCAGCGGTTAGTGGGTTATAACTTTAGTGGTCAAAAGTGAGTTGAAGTTGTGTGATAGATATACATATATTATATATAAAAGTAGAAAAAAAATGGAGGTTGCTGTTAAAACTGATGCCATAAATGGTGGCGGTCCATTGCCTCAGCGTATACAAAAGAATCAGCCAGGTGGTAACAAAGGCGCTGTTGGAGTACAGGCAGGAAATAAAAATAACCAATTGCAAAATCAGCAAAAACCGCATATAGATGCTGGTGATGGTGCACCAGTTGAGAAAAAACCACGTTTTAATCAAGGAGCTGGTCCACAACAAGGTGGTGGTCCCCAGAATCAGGGCCAAAAAGGTGGCTTTGGTGGAAACAAGGGTTTTGCTGGTGGTCGCGGACGCGGTGGTAATCAAAATCGTGGAGGAAATCGCGGAAACTTCCAGAATCAGGTAAAAAAAATTGTAATTTTCAGGTATTGATTTTTAATCAATTTCAAAATGGCGGCAGTCGTAATATTTTCTTAGTAGGTATAATAAATGCGAATATTTTAAGAGAAAATATTACCTATGTTAAAATTTTCATTAAGGTACGCACCTATATTTCTTTAATGTAGTAATTGAAATAGATTAAAAAGTTCATATAATAAAGTTTTTTAAGAAATTTTTATTACAAAGAACAATGGCGGCCATATTGTGTGTATTCGACATTTTCAATTCTTTTCGCGTTGCCAACTTTCTGACAGCAATTGGAAAAAGTTGGCATCTGTGTATTTTTTTTAGATTTTCCATATCATCTGGATGAATAAAATTCAGATGCGATATGATTTATTGGTAGATGCGGAACAATTGAAGATCAGTGGAAATGTAATTTTTTAATTTTTTTTTTTTATGTGTATTTGGAGGAAAATGGGTCTAAAAACTTGTGATTTTTCCTACAAGCAAAACTACATATATTGGTGGGTATGTTATCTATTCAACGAGGTATCAACAATATCAAATATAACTGTTTTTGTACTAAAAACGGCGCCGTTTTTATTAAAATTTTTCATGTGCTTATATATTTGTTAAATTAGTTATCATTGTAATCACTGCTCTCTGAAATATTTTGTTTTGGCTATTTCGTAAAAGGGTGAACCGTCAAGTGTGCATAATATGTAAAATGTTATATCTTGAAAAGTAATGCACAGATTTTTTATGGTTAATAGCTTGAATAGGTAACAGCATAACCTTTTAATACACATAATGGTTAGTTTTGTAGGAAATTTAAGAAGCAAACCACAAGTTTTCATGCCAATTTTTGCAACTTTGGACACTATAACTTCTACACGACTTGAGACCGGCCTGAAATTTGCAGATTCGGACTCAGACGCAAAGTTACCAGAAAAGCACTATAAGTAGTACTTATGGTATTTTTCAAGGATTGTGGGATGTGGTTATTCCCATGCAGACTTGCCAGTTTTGCACTATAAATCGTATTTTTTGTGCTCTTGTGAGATGCTGCGGTATTAGGTAAAATCTCCGCTTTATGTGAGAAGCAAACTTGTCAGAAAAGCACTATAAATCGTACTTATGGTATTTTTCAACGATTGTGGGATGTGGTTATTCCCATGGTATATTGTAAAAATCACTCGCGTGGGAATAAAAATACCACGTGCGATATTTATCACGCGTGGAAAAAAATACCTCAAATTACAACAAACTACCACAATACCTTAAATATCTTGCCTTCCTCATTCTTTAGCAAATTTGGAATGAATTCTAGCGAAATGTATAAAAATTAACTTAATTAAGTTCTGTCTGTACATATCAATTTTAACTAATTTATTATGTGTATATTTTTATTTCATTAATATTTAAGAAAAAGAACTGAACTAATATGCTTATTATGTTTTTAATAAATAAAGAACGGAATAATTTTTAAAATAATATTTTTTATTGAATATAGTAAAATGTTGGTAATTATGTTAAGATGCTGACAGAATCAAATTAGTTTAATGTTATAACTGCATTTTAGTATATTTTGGTAATATGAGGAATTTTGTGGTAATTTGAGGTATTGTGGTATTTTTTGGTAATTTAAGGTATTTTGTGGTAATTTGAGGTATTGTGGTATTTTGAGGTATTTTGCGAGTGTAGTAATTTATGAGAATTAAGCGTGAGAAAAACAGAATTTTGGTGGTAATTCCATCTGGCGACTCTGGTGAGAAGATATGTCATGTGAGAAAATTTTTACCACATGTGCGTTGTTTACAACGCAAGAGAAAAAAATCCCAAAAAATGACCAAAAAGAGATTTCTACATAGAAAATAATTATATATGCTCAAGATTGCCAGTTATGTGGGAAAATTCCCATTCGTGGTAATTTTTAATTGCCCTTGGGAATTTTTTTTTTTTTGGGAATTCAACTTAGAAATCAATTATTTTGGCATCTGTTGGCGCGTAATGTTGTGAACACCTCTTAACTTCCCTTCCTTGTTATTATATTATTTGAGTTATTATAATTTAAGTAATATTATTTTATTTCTTGTGTTAAAATTCTAATGTAGTATTAATTAATTTTTTAAGATAAATTTCTTTATTGTTAGTCTGTTAGAGTTGATCTCTGTTAGATGAGGAAATAAATAAATAAATATAAATTCCCATGGTATTTTTTAATTTAGCGTGGTATTTTTTAATTGCCGTGGGGATTTGGAAATTTTTTTAAAATGATTTTTTCACATATATTAAGCAAAATTTCAATTGCAATCATTGCCATTATACGCATTAAACTCTGTTTACACCACGAGTTTATGTCGTAAGTTATCATCGTAAAATTCCTTAAATTTTTGTTGTTGCAAAATACGCTTCTCTGAATATATCGCTCTTATACTATGAGCATCATAAATACGGCGTTCTTTGAATACTGCTATTATATCTTTGGTTTTTAAGTTGTAAAGGGTTAGAGTAAACGAAGTGTTACGACCTTGTTCGTACGTTTTCTATTTCTTATTACAAAACGCTTTCTGAACATCTCCAGATTTTCCAAAAATTTTGATTTATTGTGGAATTTTTTAATGCGTATGGGATTTTTAAATACATATGGGATTTTTGGTGGTATTTTTAAAAAGCGCGGGTTTTTTGTGGTAAATTTTAATGCTCGTGGGATTTTTTGTGGTATTTTTTAATTGCGGTGGGAATTTTTTTGTTTATTTTGACCGTGGTAATTTTGGTGGTATTTAATTTATGGTACGGTGGGAAAAAGGTAATTTCCGTGGGAATTGTTCCGTTTTTTGACTGGCAATCTTGTGTATACGTCTGTTCTGGTATAAATATTTTAAGGTATTTTGCGAGTGTGGTAATTTATGAGAATTAAGTGTGAGAAAAAGATAATTTTGGTGATAATTCCATCTGGCGACTCTGCTCAGAATGTCATAATACATATAATCCACAAAAAAAAAAAAAAGTAAAATTTGAGTTTCCACTGATCTTCAATTATGCCATGGACTTTTTTAATTTTACTTAGTGGCCGGACCAGAATATTTGTTTTCTTTTCTTGATATTGTTAAGTGTTTTTTTAAAACCTTTATTGCACTTTTGCATCACGCTATTTTTACATTGGCTGTGATGACGAACAAATGCAACGTTTTTCCCACTCATTACTGACATTGGAAAGCACTAATAAAATTTTGGAAACTATGTAATCTCATAATACCCCAGAGCATTTTTAATGGCAGAATGCCAAAAAACCATTTTTGATCAATTTGTCGTTTACAACGTTATTCGCGTGAACGCTTCAATTATTAATATTATAAAAAAAAAGGCCGCAGGTGACAATTTGCCTGGCTTTGAAATGTACAAATTTTGCTTTAATTCAACTTCAACAGGGTTAAAGCTGTTGTATTTTTCACGATAATTTTAAGCTGTAGCTTGTAAATTTGTTCATGTCGCAGATTTGTGAAATTAGGTTCCACATACTTAAATTGCACTGAATTTTCAAACTTTCGCGAATTTTATCTATTAAATCATTCGCGAACGACAACTTTTTTTCATATTTGAGCTTATTAAGAATTTAACAAAAATAAGAAAACAAATATTGGGATCCGCACCTATAAAGAAGAAATTATGCCCAAATGTGTATTTGGAGCTAAAAAAAGCTAATGTTGAAAAAATTTCAGGTCGCCTCATGTAGCTTAAGAGTAATATTTGGTTTTAGTTAATAAAATGGGCCTAAAACCTTGTTATTGACTAGTTTTCGTATAAAAGTAAGCGAAATGTTATGCTATTACCTGTTCAACGAGCCATTACCCATAAAAATTCATGCATTGCTTTTGAAGATTAACGGGTTTTGTACATTTGATTTTTTGGTTTGATTGTAATGTCGATTTTTTATAAAAATTATTCATGTTTTGTTTATGTCGTAAAAGGTTGTAACGTCACAGAAAGCGATGCAGGCGAACAATATTTATAAAAAATCGCGCGATGTTTTGGTTATTTCGTGAAAGGTTGCACCGTCGCAAAAAGCGATGCAGGGGAAAATTAACTTGATCAACATCAAGAGAGTTAACGACATTCAAGTTTAGATGTGGAAGAGTCAATTGACAGCTTAAAAATGAGTTACTTACTTACTTACTTAGGTGGCCGTAACAACTCGTGTCCGGGTTTCGGCCGACGTCATCAGCTCTCGCCAGGCGCCTCTGCTTTGCGCGCGCCTTCTCCAATCGGATACACCAAGTGCGGTTAGGGCTTCCTCAGACAGGCCCATCCATCGGAGGCATAGTCTCCCTCGTCGTTGTTGACCAGCGACTCTCGCCTCGAGCACCTTTTTCGCTGGAGCTTCGTCATCCATACGATGGACATGACCCAGCCAGCGTAGTCGCTGCACAGTTATACGCCTCGTGTTATACAGCTCGTGGTTCATCGGATGCGATAGTCATCGCTGACTCGAACAGGACCGAAGATTTTGCGAAGAACTTTTCTCTCGAACACCCCCAGAGCGGCTGCCAAACTACCCACGCCTCAGCGCCATAAAGCAGCACAGGTAGAACGAGCGTCTTTTAGAGTGTTAGGTTGCGAACAAAGTGAACGCTTGTTGCTGAGCCGAGCCGAAAAACACATTGGAGCAATAAAGAAACCAAGTCATGCATCTCTTTTCCTCCAATGTGTTTTTCGGCTCGGCTCAGCAACAAGCGTTTACTATGTTCGCAACCTTAGTTTTGTCGATCGAGAGAGAGCTCTGGAACTTTTTTGCTTACTGAGCTCGTAGTAGCACCTATTAGCAATTATTGTTCTAAAGCAGCGGTAACATCTCTCTTGGTTCTGCCGACAATATCAATATCATCAACGTACGCTAGGAGCTGGACACCTTTATAGAAAATGGTGCCATTACGATGCACACCGGCCTTTCGTACGATCCCCTCCATGATAATGTTGAAGAGATCGCAAGATAGTGGGTCGCCTTGCTTGAAACCTCTTTCGGTATTGAAGGTCATTTCCTACCTTGACGGAGCTGCGTGTGTTGCTCAACGTCATTCTGCAAAGTCTAATCAACTTTGTAGGTATACCGAACTCAGACATTGTTGCGTATAGGCAATCCCTTCTCGGGCTATCGAACGCAGCTTTAAAATCGACAAAGAGATGGTGTATGTCAATTTGATTTTCGTGGGTTTTCTCCAGGATTTATCGTAGCGTGAAAATCTGATCTATGGAGCACTTTCCAGGTCGAAAGCCACACTGATAAGGTCCAGTCAGTGTTTTTGTAATCGGCTTTAATCTTTCACACAGTACGCTTGAGAGAACCTTATATGCGATGGAAATAAGACATAAACCTCTATAACTTGCGCAGATTGTTGGGTCTCCTTTCTTAAGTATAGGGCACAGTACACTGAGGTTCCAATCGTCGGGCATGCTTTCTGCTAGCCATATTTTGCTGATGAGCTGATGCATGCGCCTTATCAATTCATCGCCGCTGGTTTTAAACAATTCAGCTGAGAGGCCGTCAGCACCCGCTGCTTTATTGTTTTTGAGTCGTTTGATAGCAACTCGAACCTCTTCATGGCTAGGTGGTGATACTTTCATCGTTGATTGGTGGCACTGAACTGGGCTCTCCATGGGCGGCATTGGTGGAATCGTCGCCAGTAAGTAAATTGGAGTAGATGGTCAATGGCCTATATTTTATTAAATCTAATAATTTGTATTCGCTTATGCAATTAACAAATCCAAATGTAGTCACGGTCAATTGAGATTTATGCGACCATTTTCTAAAAAATTCATTTATTATGAATAAAAGATCATTACATTAATACTGGACATTTTTGCGGAAATAACGGTTTTATCAGTAATAAAAAGTAAATACAATACTTGTATTTACGCTGCGCGTTTCCACCCTGAATAAATATCAATTAAACTGTGTAATTGTATAGAAAATAAGTTGCCATCAGAAAATTTTTTCAATCCATATTGACATTTTTGACATGGTAATTTACCAATTTTAAGAATTTTTCGCTAGCGCAAAGATATTTAAAATCCCACTAAATCCCACAATTGCATTAACGAATTATACGTGCAGTTTACACCACGATTTTGTGAGGTAAACTCAGTATATTTACACACACATGTAAACAATTTTGTTTACATTCGGTGATGTACATTCGTGATGTACATTCGGTGTTTACATCACCAATACGGCGTTTATTGAATACCACTAATATGAAATCGCTTATAAAATTCACTATATTGCTCAATATATTGGACTTGTATTTTTTCTCGGATAAGTATAATTTTTTTAGTACAGCCAACTTTTTTATTTTTAAAGATATGTTTATGTTTTTGGTGCCATTGAAAAGAAAATTGAATAAATTTCAAAATTGATCTAAAAAAAAAAAATTTCATTTATTACGCAAAATTCCGAGAAATTTGCACTCAAAGTTGAAATTTGGTTATTTCAACCGATTGATTTCTTCTTCACACGATCACAGTTCGGTAATGGTTAAATTGGTGGGGTTTGTTGATATACCGTTGAAAAAGTGATTTTATTGCCTTTACAATGAGATATCAAAATAAGTTTTATGTATGTAAGTTTTTCTGCTAGAAGCAATAACGTGAATCAAAGTCGTGAAATATTAATTAACCCTGTAGCTCCTAAGAATGTGAAAGTAGACCCCTCCCATACGATTTTTTGTTCAGCCCGACATAACCTTTCAGCTCCGTAAAGAGTTGCACTCAATTGCGGGACACCCTGTATATTCTAACGTGAAATAACAGGCGATGCGAGAATTTTTACTATGCTTTTCCCATGTGGATCGTGAAACACGTTCACGTACAGCTAAACGCTGTACAAAACGCTCAGTTCCTTTTATATGGTATGGAATAGAGATGGGCGCGTGAGTGGTTTTGACTCACGATCACGCACGCTCACGATGTGCTTTTTTTAATCACGCTCACGATTAAAATAATTTTTTGAAACGCGATCACGCACGCTCACGATGAATTTTCTTCTAATCACGCACGCTCACGATGAGTTTTCTTCTAATCACACACGCTCACGATTAAAATTATTTTTTTGACTCACGATCACGATAGAGTTTTTTGACTCAGGAGTGCTCACGAATAAAAGTGTTTAGCATTGGAGACGCTTAATCACGAAAATTCTTAAAGAAATTCGTTGTCGCTTTATTAAAAGTGGTCAGTTTTGCATTTTGTATGCAATTGGTAGAAAAAACGTAAAAAAAATCATTACTATATTTTGCACAGATTTAAAAGTAAAGATATTTAATAATAAGTCTACAAGTCCTGACACGAAGAAATTTATGTCACGCACGAGAAATATTTAATCACGCACGGTGACGAATATTTCGTGATTTATTTTTTTTATGGGTTCACTCACAATCACGACGTGATTTTTGACACTAAATCTCTACTATGGAATTCCAGAATCTGCACGATAGTACTTCACCCTCAGTTCTATAAGTTCTAATAAATGATTCCAATATATACAAATCCAATATATGCAATTATTTCTTAAATATAAATTTTTCTAGTATAAAAGCCCGTCATACGACGGGGGGTTGGATGAATTTACACTCAACGAACGAACGAAAACAAAAATGGCCATCTCAGCCCTTGAAAGGACTTTGACCAAATTTCTTGTGATCAATTGTGTTGTGTGTGATATGAAATGTTTGCACACAAATGATCGAGAACTGGACCTACATGTTTTACGCCGACTCCGAACGGCTTATGTTCTCAAGAAGCTTTTCAGGGCAGTTTTTACTCTCTGAGGTTTGCCATTGTCTGCAGAGAGGTGACGGCCGAACAGAAAAATTAGTTTAATTGAAAAATTTTCTGTGTCAGATGGAGGATTCGAACCTGGGTTCTCTGGCGTAAGAGTCACACACTCTACCCAATACGCCACGGCCTCCACAATTTACACTGAAACTACTTATTTTTGGCATTCTGTCCTAAAAAATGTTCAGCCTAAAAGTATGCACATACAGTGTCGGGCATAACTAAAGCACGGCTCATGTGGTAAGCATTTGTTTCAATAAAAGTTAAAAAAATGTTTATTTTATTTTTTTTTTTTTTTAATTATTTATGTAAAAATGTTAAATGTAATTATTTAAAAAATAAGACAAAAAGCAATTACTTCCTGCGAATATAATTGTTTTTATAATAATGTAACAATGTACACAAATTTTCTGCGACAGAACTAAAGCACATGATCTCATTCACTCAATGTTTGAGTGCATTTTAGCACTCAGCAGTTAAAGTACCGTTTGAACAGTTAGTTTTTGTGAAGCAAATAAGATCACTAAGAACAAATGGAGCTCTTAAATCAGTCGTTGGTGATCATTAATCCGGGTTTGACACTTTGTAAAATATAAATTTTGTTAAATGGCTCGAAATAAGTATTCTGCTCTATTCAGAGAAAAAATTTTAAATGAATTTAAAAAAGGTGAATCAGTCACAAGTATTGCAAACAAATTTTGTGTTCACCATAGTGTTATATCCTGAACTATAAGCCGTTTTCGTTCGACTGGTTCCTTAGTCACATCGCATGGAGGTGGTAGACCACGAAAGACAACAAAACGTGAGGATCTGGCAATCATTCGGACAAAAAAAAAGGATCCATTTATCTCAGCAAGATCTATTCAAAGTGCATTGCATTTGGATATTTCACGCAGATCCATCCAATGACGAGCTGTGGACGGCGGCTTAAAAAGATTCAGGAGCGCAAAAAAGCCATTTATATCTCTAAAAAATCGTCGAGCTCGGATTGAATTTGCAAAAGCCCATGTTAACTGGACTGTTGCAAAATGGCGAACCATACTGTTTTCTGATGAAACAAAGTTCAACATCAAAGGTTCGGACGGAATGAAGCTAGTACGCAGGCCAAAAGGGCAACGCCTTAATCCTCGTTACACTACGGGTACTGTGAAACATGGACGAGGGAGCGTCATGGTCTGGGGATGTTTTTCCGGTCATGGGATCGGCCCAATTCATAGGATCAACGGCATAATGGATCGTTTCATGTACAAAGACATTCTCCAAAATGCAATGCTACCTCATGCGGAAGAAGAAATGCCTTTGAAGTGGATCTTCCAGCATGATAACGATCCGAAACATACTGCCAAATGTGTTAAGGAATGGTTTGCTGATAATAAAATCGATGTTTTGAAGTGGCCCGCTCAGTCGCCTGATATCAATCCCATCGAGAATCTTTGGGAAATTGTAGATCAAAAAATAAAGCGTGAAAACTGCAAGGGAAAGGAATCTCTATTTATGCAAGCGGAATTGGCATGGAAAAATATTTCAATAGACTTTTTAAATAAATTAATTGAGTCGCTACCGCGCAGATGTGAGGCAGTGTTAAAAAGCAATGGGTATGCTACCAAATATTAATAAAAAACTAAGTTTTTCTTGTGCATCTATACATTGTGCTTTAGTTTTGTCGCGCAAGTTCTAAAACAATATTACCTTTGTATTAATATTTTTGTTTTAAATGAAATATTATGTTTATTTTTGTTTCGCTTATAACGTTAAATATATATGCACTTATGTTCATTTGAAAACAATAAGTTATTAATTTGTATAAGAATTGTTTTTTCATAAAATGATAACGAGGTAAGTTTCGTGCTTTAGTTTTGTCCGACACTGTACATGTAAGGCAAGCATGCATAGTTTTTCAGGACTATGTGTAGGCACTGTAATATGTGCAAAAATAATTAGTTTGAGCGATATTAGGTGCGGAAGCACTAGGTTTGCTTTTTATGTATTAACCCTTTCGAACTGAAAGAAAATGGCGGGTTGATATACAATATTGGCACTAGTTGAACCTTAAATACTAGGAAAAAGCACAAATTATTACCAAGCCAGATTTTCAGATTTCGCCACCAGAGGCGAAATCCGTGTCCGGGCTTCGGCCGAACTCATCAGCTCTCGCCAGGCGCCTCTGCTTTGCGCGCGGCTTCTCCAATCGGATAAACCAAGTGCGGTTAGGGCTTCCTCAGCCTGGTCCATCCATCGGAGGCATGGTCTCCCTCGTCGTTGTTGACCAGTTTGGGAATACCATTGATGTATTAACTTGTCTACCAGTATGTTTAATATTTGTAAAATTTAATAAAACTAAATTAATCCATCTCAGTAAGTTTCAATGCTAAATACAAAATTAAATAGCAATTTTACCTGCACTAAGTTTAAACATAGTCTTAAAAACAAAGTTGCCATATTAAAAAAAATCTTGGAACTATTTATAATTTTCTAATAATTCTATTAAAAAGTATGCTAATTGTAAATTTTTTACCTAGAATCAAAATCAGAACCAAAATCAGCAAAATGATAATATGAAGGCACCAGTTGCAGCAATTGACAACAATGCTGCTAATACACCCATTGTAATTATTGATGATGTAAACCTTGATGGTGAAAACCATGATGTTGGAAACCGTGATGTTGGAAACCGTGATGGTGGAAACCGTGATGGTGGAAACCGTGATAGTGGAAACCGTGATGGTGGAAACCGTGATGGTGGAATCCGTGATGGTGGAATCCGTGATGGTGGAATCCGTGATGGTGGAAACCGTGATGGCGGAAACCGAGATGGTGGAAATCGCGATGGTGGAAACCGTGTTGGTGGCAATCGTGATGGTGGAAACCGTGATATGAACCGTGGTGGAAATCGCGGTGGTAACCAGGGTGGAATTCACGGTGGCAATCAGGGTGGAAATCATCATGGTGGTAACAGAGATCGCAGCAGGGGTGGCAATCGCGGCGGACAGGGTGGTGGTAATATGGGCGGTGGCGGTTTTGGCGGCCGTGGGGATGATTTTTTCATTGGGCAACGTCTACGTGCCCTAACTGGACCAACACACGAAATACCACCCATCGAAGCAGTTGCAGAAGCCAAATTCTCTGGACGTAATCGTCTTTATATAGGAAATCTCACCAATGATATAACTGAAAACGAGCTACGGGAACTATTTAAGCCATATGGCGAGATTGGAGAAGTCTTTGCCAATGCAGAGAAGAATTTTGCGTTTTTGAAAGTTGATTACCACACAAACGCCGAAAAAGCCAAACGTGAATTGGATGGCTTTCAAAGAAAGGGACGCAATTTGCGCGTGCGTTTTGCTCCAAATGCTACAATTTTGCGTGTTAAAAATCTGACTCAATTTGTATCGAATGAGCTTCTGTACAAGTGTTTCGAAATATTCGGACCAGTAGAGCGCGCTAACATCATTGTTGACGATCGTGGCAAACATACTGGTGAAGGTATTATTGAGTTTGCAAAGAAGTCATCGTCAAATGCTTGTATGCGATTGTGCTCTGAAAAATGTTTCTTTTTAACTGCTTCCCTACGTCCTTGTGTTGTGGAGCCCTTTGAAGTTAATGAAGATGCTGATGGTCTACCAGATAAATCTCTTAATAAGAAAACTCAAGAATTCAATCATGAACGCAGTGTTGGGCCGCGTTTTGCTGAGATCGATACATTTGAACATGAATACGGAACCAGGTGGAAGCAACTGTATGAGCTGTACAAGTCAAAACAGGAAGCTCTGAAGCGTGAGTTGAAGATGGAGGAAGAAAAGTTGGAAGCTCAAATGGAATATGCACGCTATGAACACGAAACCGAGCTTCTAAGACAAGGTGATTTGCATAACGGAAATATATATTCTGTTAATTTTAATATTCATACTGTCCTAATATAGAATTACGCAAGCGTGAATCTGATAATGAGCGCAAGAAGATGGAGTGGGAAATGCGCGAAAAACAAGCTGAGGAATTAAAAAAACGCGATGAGGACAATATGCGCCGTCAGCAGACTGAGATGCAGTCCAGAATGCTGCGCCAGGAAGAAGAAATGCGCCGACGCCAGCAAGAAAACACTTTGTTCATGCAAGCTCAGCAGCTGAACTCACTACTGGATCAACAAGAAGGTACCCAAGTTGGTGGTAACTTCGGTGCAAACGGTGGTGCTAGCAACAACTTTGATGGATTTGGCGCTGGCAGCAACTCTCCATTTGACTTCAGAGGTAGTACATTAAATAGCTTTCAACTGGGGTGCTAAGTCTTAAACAGAAGCTTTATCCTCTTTTGCAGGCAACAATATGGGTGGTGGTGCCAACAATACCATGGGTGGAAATGCTGGACCCAACAATCCTCAGGTACGTTCATTTTTTAATCTGTTCCAAAACCGACCAACATTCGATTGAGGAAATCAAAATTAAAGCTCATGTTCACTTAATTGTGATTAAATCACAAAAGTATTCTAACATCATTATAAGAAAAATCATCATACAAAGTATTACGTGTTAAATTCTGTATTTTGTTGTTTAATAGTCGAGAAAAATTGTTCAACTTCAAATATATTTTTTTTGTATATTTCCTGCGACAAAAACAAGAAAAAATAAATAACTTGCATAAATAATTCATACGAATAACAAGTTTCTATATCTGTACCTATTCATCTTATACAATATCGTACTCATACTAATAGTTTCAAAACGACACTGTGTCTGTTATTACTATTTTCTGAATGTTGAGGATGGGAAAAACTTCAACACAAACTAAATTTTTCAAAAAAACAAATGATGCTCTGGCCAGGTGTCAATTGCTTTTGGGAAAATGAAAGTTGACAAAGTGTTATAAAAACTTTTATGCATATATGAGGAGAGGCATTCCATTGAGACTGATGGAACATTTGATTCGTTTATCAAGTTTGATAGGTACATTTTTTCCAAAGCAAAGACTTCAAATGTTCAAATATTGTTTGTATTTGCCTACCTTTGCTGATTTGATTTGATTATCAAATGTTTGACTAGTATCTTTTTAATTAGAGGACATACAATAGCGAAATGTTTATCAAGATAAAGATGGTAATCTTTTGACTTAGAAATTCAAATATAATTCTGTCAGGTTATATTTGAATTTGCCTACATTTGCAAAATTGTGTATACAAATATTAACAAAGTCTTTTTCTGTGTTTTATTAAACATTTATTACACAACCTTTTTTAAAGAAAGAACATTTCAAATTGCGACAACTGAATATAGAACTGATAAAAAACTTTGTTTTTGAAACGGTTCCACTGTTTGAATTACTTAGTGAAGCCATACCAGCATACTTTACTTCTTCCGTTACTGATAAGTACACATCAGACTGGTTTCACATATTTTTTAACTCAAAATGTCGAGTCAGCATTATTTATGCTACATTTATATGCTTGTGATTTATATATAATCAATTATATCTGTGCGTATGGAACATCTCAAAATGTCTTGTTTTCGCTTTTGCATGGAATGCTCAATTATATTTATATATGCTAAAATATTTTTTTTTTTTATTTAGAATTCAAATAAGGAATTTAGCTATTAACATAAATTAATGTTAAAGTTTATTATTTTAACAAGCAATATGTTTTATTTTAAAAAATTACGGAATAGATTTTACTTAATTTTTGACTGAAAATTAAGTAGCAGTTTGTGGGGTTTTTTTAAATCAGAGTAATTTCCACTTTTGAAATATTAATCCACTCGTCTTTAAATCAACGTATATATTTTTAAACGGTATTGGAAACTTAGAAACCGTGTTATTTTTATGCAATCTGAATTTTAATGTTTTTATTAAGACAATTCTGGTTTGTTGTTTCCCCTTCAATTAATTGTATAACTCGGAAAACAAAAGTAAACGCTTCGAATCGAAATTTCGTTAAATGCAGGCTATAATGGTAACAACTGAATATATATATATATACTGATGAAGCACATTATCATTAATAAATTTTATAATGCTTATTATTTTGTAGTTACTATGCTCTTAACGATAAAGGAAAATGTATTATACATGCGAATTTAATACTCAGACTTATTGCACTATTCGTTTATGTAAATTATCCAAAAATGGATAAATATGGATGGTGGGAATGTGAATAAAGTGTTTTAGTTTTTGAAACGTATCAAAGATATTTACAGAAATATCCTATTACTATTAATCTACATATTAAATACTCATGACTATGGGAAAAATCAACAGAACAAAAAATATTGTACTTCAGACTTTTTTTTATAAGATGTATAATTATATATGCGGGTGCTTTATTGCATTTATGTTGATCAATGTAAGCTATTGCTGGGAAAGCAGCTCTTCGTTTACTTGTACTTTATTATAACGGGACTCACTACAGCATGAGCGCAATACTTCTGGAGTTTATATAAATGGAAATGTAACTTTAATTTAGTTTTTTTGGCTGATAGATGGGATAAAAGCAAAAATCTAAAAAAAAAACAAAAAATCTAAATTATTAAAACACAACTTTTCAACTGTCTTTCATAATAAACCAACGTTAATAGTTATTAAAAGCGTATTTTTTGGGGAAAAATGGTATTCTCAAACTTTTACGATAAGAAGATAACTTTTTTATGAAGCTTGCGTAAGCTATCTTTTGTACTATCTTATTTGAAATTATGCGAAATAATTTGAAATTAAAAACTATGCTCTTCGAGAATACTATGCTTGTTGTTAAAAGAGGTAAATTTTTTTTCTGAATTCGGTGAGAGTAATCAGCTGTAACTATTAAATTATAATATCATCGTCTGCTGCAAAAATTCTTTTAAATATTCACCAACTGTAAACAAATTCATTGACAGACAAACAATATTCCGTCTTATTTGTTCCAACTCAAAATCACATGTTGAACTTTTAACTTTTTCACATACTCTAATCACATCTATTTAAAACCGAACAATTATATCTGATTTGTGTTACTTTGGCTTGACGTGGTGTTCTGTGGTTCGATCGAAAATTTAATTTGAAAAGAATAACAATTTTCGATTCGAAATTATGTGTTTAAAAAAAGCTATTGCAGTATATTCAATCACGTTCTCGATTTCAATTTTGATCGATATTTAATTTTAAAACGACAATAATGGTCTGCTTTTGTACGCACGTCCGTATCTTTTCCAGCTCGAGAGAAGAAGAATAAGCAAATGTCACTCTCTGATGCTGAACTTAACTTGAAAAGTTTCTTCGAGCACAAATGGTACACTGGTTCGAACAACATTGACCAAATTGACGATCAACACTTCCTATTTTCTGAAAATAAATAAGCATATTGGCCTCAAATAGAAGTGCTAATGTTTTGCATATGGTGTATTAAGTGGTTCTTATAAGATAAAGTTATTAATTTTAATCAAATCATCAATTGTTTTATAAAAACAAATGTAAAATTGTGTGAACAGATGTTGTGCTTGAAATTTGTTTGAAGTTGTTGCCGAACTCTGATAAATTGTCTCATTTTGGCAGATCATCAAATTATCCTCACTTGAACTTTAAACTTTGCTTTGCTATGTATCGAGCTGTATTCTGAATGAATTAGAGTTTCTTGCGAAAAATGTGTCCTATAAATCTACCCAACTGTGTGCCAAACCGGAGCCACAGCTTCCGGTTTGAGAATCTTCAACAAATTCACTCAAATCATACTAATCGGGCAATATTAACCCATTTTAGCCCTCTGGTCGATTTTTCGACCACTAGATTTTCTAGAATAGAAAGATTTTTCAAACTCTTCAAACCAGTTTCAATTTTTTGAGTAAAAAAGCGGGCATTTTGAATGACATGTTTTTTATTTTATTAAATATCGAAATAACTTTTTTCATTTTTAGTTAAGTCTTAAATAAGCAATTTTTTCATCAATCAAAAAAGGTTTAATTAAAATAAAAAAATACCGCATAAATTAAAAACAAACCCAATTTTTCTTGCACGAATATATATACGAATATAACTAGATATTTTAGCATTCGTAGAAGTTAAATTGATTTAAACTATCGTGTGAAGCCATTCTTTTTGCCTAAACTGAGTTAATTTTTCAATTTTAGTGAGTTAAACTCCGTTTAATTTGACTAGACTTTAAACTCTTACTGAAAAAGTGGCCGTTGGAGTGCAAGCCGTTTCGAAAATGGCATTTCGAGAAAAACTCGTTTAAAGTTTTGTTTACTTTACTTTACTTTATGAGCGTTTACTACTCAAAAACTTAAATAGATATCTCTTAAACGGCTTCGAAATTTATTCTGAAACTTTTTTACACATTCTTAAGATGTTTTTCAAAACATAAAATAAATAAAACAAAATTCGAAAATGTTTCTAAAAAAATTTTAACTCTAGGCCCTTCAATGGAAATTTAAGGGAAAATAAATTTTTAAAATTTTTTGTTTTTACCTATTCAGGTAAGCGGTTAAAAAATACTTTTTTTGACAATTTTTTATAAGAATAGGAAAAATATATAAATGTAGTGTATAATAAAACTCTTAACGTGTAAGCAGGCAGCCAAATGACTAAAATATGAGAATCAGTTGGTTTTGGACAACACAGGTAAATTTAACTATGTGTTACCTGTGTGATAAAACACAGATGGTCGATTTTTCGACACATTTCACTTTTACATATGTTTTATTTAAAATTTTTTCACTTTTTGTATACAGATTTTGAGTCATTTTTCAATTTTTCGACCACCTCGTAGCCGAAAAATTTTAAATCGAAAAATCTTAAACTTTAGAATTTTCTTAATTTGATCACCAATTACAAAATCTGAAAATTTCATTACGAAACTCAAACGCTTCCTGGTAGCGGGTTAAGCAAGTTTGTTTGCAGAACACTTGCATCAAATTTTGTTATTTCAATTCGACGGAAATTCTATCGAAATGCAGAACAAATCTAATATGATATGCATTATTATGCAAATGAATTAATTAGATTTTTTTGTTCAAATATTTTAAAACTTATAAAAATAAGATATCTCGAAGGAAAATTAAACAATACAGAACACTTCACCTTTAAGTAAAATCGAATTCAATTACGAAAAAAATTGAAGTGAACAGATTTCTTGCTAGAATTTAAGAGAAAAAAAAAAGATTCAGTTTGTCACAACAATTCAATATCAGCAATTTGGGCTTTATTATGCATGGTATCACTTACACATCGACGGTCTAATGGATTGCTTCAAATTAAGAGCGAGTACAAAACGGTTACAATTTTTATGGTTCAGTAAGAAATTGAAAATCTTTGTTTTTTTACTCTGACTAGAAAATTTCAACATAATTGCATGAACTTGAAAACTTAAGAATTTACATTACGAATCAAGTGGAATTTTCTGAGTTTTTGCGGTATTAATACATTTTCTGAGAATTTTCTCATATTTGATTTATATTCAATAATACATTTTGTTTAGATATATTGATTATTTTGTTCAAAATGCACTTCTTTACATTCACTTCCGTTAGGATCAGTTTCCATTTGAATTTGGTGGTAACAACCAAAACCAAGGTGGTCAAGGAAATCAACGAGGAAACAGTGCTGCTGGAGGCAAAGGTAATAATAATAATAATCCATGGGAACGCAGAAGACGTTTCTGAGAATCACCGTCAACTTAAACTGGACAACTTATTAAAAAGCATGAATAACATTTTATCTTGCACTAGAAATTATTATGCAATCCATAATAAATAATTAATACATTTTAACTTGGTATTGTTGGAAATTTTGCGACAAATACTAATTACAAACACACATACATTTAAAGTTATTAAGAAATAATATAAGCTTTCTGGAACAAATTGTTGATCAGACAATTAATGCAGCACATGTACTTGCGAACAAATTTGCCGTTCATCATTAGTTCGAAAAGATATCCAATGAATCTACAATCCACTGACAAAATCGTATTACTTTAGATAAACTACATAATATGTAACCATCACTTACGAGTTTATTAGATTTTGCCACTGTGCAATTATTAAAATAATCCATACATATTATTAATTATCTTCAAGGAAATTTTTTCACCAGAAACAGACTCGTTTATCCCTTAAATCTAAGAAAATTTTTATTTCACTTTTTAATCAAATGAATTATATTTTCATAAAAAAAAATCCCTATGTTTTACATATTGATGATCCTTTACTATTAGTTAATACTTTAATTCCAGTTAGTATTATGTGTCTGAAAAATCTTAGTAACTTTACTGCATATTTTAAAATAAGCGCATATTTATTATCATAACTATTTCGCAATCAAATGGAAATATAATTAATGTAAATCTACTACATTTATGTATTTCAATATAAGAAATAATATCAATACAAATGTTTGCTTGCAAGCAGTATAAAAACAAACAGTTTGAAGTGTATTTTAATTATTTAGAGAGCTTAATGACTGTGGATTTATGACTGTGGGTAAACATGTGTGAAAAACCTTGTGTGTTGGGGAAAACGATGTTTGTAATGGGATATATATATATATGGAGTGCGAATAATTGCAATATATAAATTGAGTGTGAATGTGTGTGGTTATAAAAATATGAATGCAAAATTTGTGGAAAGTTATTTGAATTGATACGAATTCTAGTACACCATCGAAAGATGTTGTTTTTACAGTTCAAGCAAGTAATTGAAGTTTATTGAAGACAAAGAATCGAACCACTAATTGTGGCAAGTGGTTCATACATTCTGTCAAAAAAATACCGGGAAATGAATATTAAAAAGGCAGGGTTACTCTCTAACATGATTTGTAAAGCAATCGGAAAAGACAAATACGATTCGAAATGAAAATCGAACTCTGATAAATTCAAATGCGAAAAGGGATAAACTAAATGCGAAAATCACATATTTTTAATGGCGATGGCGAATGCAAAAAATTTCACATTCGCATAACGCTACAGAGTAACCCTCTAGCTTAAAAGGCTTGTAAAAATTAGTTTTGTCGCTAAGATTGAGCACGATCTGCAATTAAGTTTGTTTACAGTGTTCGATTTTGTCAGTTCATCTCAACTATGTTTTGTGATTTTTAATATTAATGAATTAAAATGTCGAATAAAGAATTTGTCTCAAATCACTGAAAGTGTTGCCGAATCACTGAAAGTGTTGCCGAATCACTGAAAGTGTTGCTGCAGAAGACTTACAGCGGATCGATTTTATCAAAAACACGTCCATATGAGTGGTACAGTGCATTTGAAATTGGTCGAGATGTGGCTCTGGTCGGCCATCTACGTCTTCAATAGAAATTAACATCAATGAAGTGAAGGAAAATTGTCATTTTAGTAGCCGCTGAACCTTCCGTGTCTCACAAATAAATTCGTATCATGGAACACGTTCTCAAAGACTAGTCACAAGGCTATCATTGTGAAGGAATTTCTAGCCAAAAAAACCTATATGGCGGAGTTCCTAAACGTCTTTTTAAAAAGCATTAGTGAGCTTTTTCTTTGAATTGGTGCTTAGAAGATTCACAAAAACTGCGCAACTAAAACGTGCTTATAAATAACAATCCAGTTGCGCAGTTTTTGTGAATCTACTAAGCACTAATTCAAAGAAAAAGCACACTGATGCTTTGTAAAGACCTTTAGGAACTCTTATCACCGAACAACCAACGTATTCACCTGATATGGCTCCGGCTGACTTCTCTTTTCAAGACTCAAATTACCACTTCGAGGAACCCGTTTTCAGTTGATAGAAGACATAAAAGAGAACTTGCGGCGAGAACTGGGGTGAAATCGGCTAAATTGATAGTTGGTAATCAAAATCATGGTTTTTGCTCTGGTTATAAAATTGACAATCACTTTTCCCCTATCAAAACAACGACTGTCAACTCTCACCTTAGCCGATTTCACCCCTGAAATCTATTCCGGAAAATGGGCTTGAAAGTGTTCTGATAGGATTATTTGTTTGAATAGGTGTATTATTCCAGAAGGGGCGTACTTTGAAGGCGATACAATAAGTTTGAATGAATACTAAATATTTTGTTTTTTTTTTATCAATTCCCGGTACTTTTTTGGCAGAATGAACACTTACCATCTAACCACGTATTGCATTTATTTAGTCAAAAGTTTATTTCCGTTTGAAAAATGCTCGCAGCGGACCTAAAATAGGCTTGGAACTTTAAATTTTTTTTTTTTTTTAAATCTAATATAAGGGTATAACGAACCCTATAAGGTAAATAACGAACTTTATTTAAAAAATATTTTTTAAAAGAATAAGCGAGAAGGCATATTAGTAGTCGTTTAAAATTAAAAGTTAACTTTTATTTTAAAATGTAAAAAGCTCACACATTTTTCAGTCCCTTATATAAATACTTACTTACTTACTTAGTTGGTCGTAACAACCCGTGTCCGGGTTTCAACCGACCTCATCAGCTCTCGCCAGGCGCCTCTGCTTTGCGCGCGCCTTCTCCAATCGGATACACCAAGTGCGGTTAGGGCTTCCTCAGCCTGGTCCATCCATCGGAGGCATGGTCTCCCTCGTCGATGATAAATGTTTGAAAGCTGGTATTGTTGAAATATTATGTATGTTTTTAAAATTCAAATACTACAGAATGCAGTGTGAATTTTTGCACACGACAAATACGGTTTTCAATTTCTGTTGCTTTAAGAATACTTCTTAACACGTTCGCGGACGTGTTGCTATAGTATTTATTTTCATGATTATTCATTTAGTTTTATGTACGGTTGAACTTCACTACATCGAATACGGAAGGGACCAGAAAATAAGTTCGTTATATAGAAAATATCTTTCTTTATACAGAAATTGTCATAATTTTTTTTTTCTTTCATCCATTCTGCACTCACTTCAAACTGCATTTCCCAATGCATTGACGAATTCTTTGGCTTTTTGTCTCAGGTTTGGAAGATTTCGTGCACGTGAGGCTTACCACAATTGCTTCATCAAAATACATGCTGGAAACCTTCTTCTGCGTTTAGAGTTCAATTTCTCGTCTTCGTACATTTACTCGAAATGTACTCGTACACGCCCAAGTTTTTTTTTTTTTTTTTGTAATTGTGTTGATGGATTTTGAATGTGTTTTCGGACTTTTTTCACCTAACGTCTAGCCCTTCAATTGAATTAACTATCAGCCAGCAGGATTGTGTTCCTTGCAACAACATTTATCAGAAACAAATATTCTAGTGTCTTTCCTATTATTTCAACCTAAGTGAGAGGGTTAAGAGATTTGTTGGATCCGATGGATTTCCAAATTTGTTCAAATTTAAGCGTTTTAATTTTATATTATTAACTTTAGTTCATAGTAAGTACTATAATGTCCGTCTTTGCATTTAGAGAATTAAGTTGTTTTATTTCAATGTTTCTTGTTTTGCTTGTTTGCATTCTCTTTTGTCTAGGGCACAGGCTTTTTTGTATTCCATTATATTTGTTGTTTTTTGCTGTCTGATGAAGTCTGTCCTTCCAAACTTTATTCTTTACATGAATTTACTTACCAATGCCGGAGTTGAACCAAACAAGACTGCCTCTGGCTCGACGTGTGACGTGACTAGAGCTGATGGGCTCGTTTGTTGATCTTCTTAATATTTACTGGAAAGAAAATGTTAAGAAACGTCTACTACAGTCAATGTGTTTCGAGAGAGTAGAGTCGGAGATCAATCATTTAATATGGCTAAGTTCCTGTTAATGAAATCTTCTCATACCTACCCCCGTAAGGTGTTCCAGGAACCCAAAAATAGAATGGTGGCCTAAGCTGTATTTGAGTAATTTAACATCAGTCTACTTTTATATATTTTGTGATGTGCAAAACGCCTATTGATGAACTTGGATATGTACGAGTATTGCACTACAACTCAGTCTTCTAAAAGGAAAGACTAAAGGGAAGGGTTCAAATTCATTGCAACCAGAGCAATTTTATTACAAACTGATATTGCTTTCGATCGACTATTCCAAAAATCTGACTTCATCGATCCGTCTGCAGTTTTTAGTGATCCGACCGGCAGTATATGGATGATTCAGAAGAACTAATGGCTACAGTTGTGATGTAAATTTCTCTTGAGGAAGCTTTCAAAAGATCAAGTCAAAAATTTCAATTGGTGTCACTGTTCTTCCCGTCGAAGGTTTACGTATTTTTTGGTGGCAGTAATTATGTTATCCTTAAGATGAGATCAAATATTTTTTCGATATTTATGTTTTATAAAAAGTTCTGACTTGAATGTAGTTTATTCTCTTATAGTTGTGAGAGGTTATGTCAACTGGAAGCTTTTAAGATCGAGAGCTTTCAAAAGATATCCTGATTTAAGTTCTACTACTTCAGTGTAATATCGAAATATATCAGGCATGTGCTGCATTTCACTTTCGTACAAAATTGAATGTGAAACCGAAATACCTTGTGCTGTGTAATCCGCGTTATTCTTCCCTTTTTCGGACCATGTCAAGTTATTCGTTTTTAACAAGTAACAGAAATCAGTTTTTTTACGATGTTACGTACGCCATTTTTAATTCGGTCAGTTGCTTTTTATAAATTGAATTCACTTTGAATTTAATTCGCATGGATAGCAGCACATGCCTGTATAATTCAATTCGAAAAACGTAGGGCCAAATAGTGGGTACATTTTCGACTTGTTGATTGCCTGAGCAATACTAGTCATATTCTGGTTGAAAATTATGCGTAAAAACTTGCCAATTTCGGTATAGTTTTCTTTTTAATTTTTGTGAAAATATGAAAATTTCTTTTGTTAGTGTGTTGAGTGAGTGGTGTGATATTTGTGTGTGATGTTTTTATGCTGTGCCAAAATGTATGAGAACTGATTTGGGGCCACTAAAAGTTGGTGAAACTTTTTATGTTGTATGGTATGATAAAGAAGGCATCTCATGAAACACTGGAAATTGCTTACCTAATATTATTTAAACTTTCTTTTACAGGAATATTTGTATCGCTTTGGACGTTCTTAAATATAAACCAACAATATTTTTATAAAAAAGTTAAAAAACACTTAACATACTTCATATAAAATCAACTAAATGGTGGGAACCATTTAAATGACACATTCAATTTATGTGAAGTGATTACATTGCACATTTATCTAACGCATTAAAACGTGCTATATTTGAAAATTTGTTAACTCAATCAATTCTCGAAAGCGAATTTAAATTATAGGAGGCTGTCTACATTCTGTAGATAGACTAGCGCTGGGCTGTTCAAGGTTTCTCAATGATGTAACAGTACAAAAAAAAAAAACTAACGTTAATCTTCCGAAAACTTTCAAATGTATTATTTTCTAATTGAATAGAATTTATATTTCACCAAATTTTTAATTTAATTCAAGAATAGATCCTTCGTAAATCTATTTTTCAATTAAATTGTATTACAAATACATGCTCAATTTAGCAATTATATACATTGAAAACAATCAAATTGAAATTTTACTTAAATTCTTTTAATTTCAAATAATAACTATGCCTCTTAGTGAAAATGTTTACTTAGTTTAAAATTAAGTGAACACCGACAGAAAAAAAAAAGTAGTAAAGAACCCAACTTAAAACCATTCGAAACGAAAACCAAGTTTTATTACTGTTTTGCTAGAACAGGCAGTTTCTTGCATTAAACGTGGTAAAATCTCAAACCAGCCATTGTTTGTGCGAAGACTAATTATATGACTTTTGGATCTAGTTTTTAATAGCTATTCCTTCATCTTAATGCCACTGGTTCCCAGAGGTATCCTTTTTTTTTGCGTAAAGCAGAAACTTCCTGATTTGACTGATCTCAGTCAACAGCAACAAGCATTGTATTTTTGTACATTTACATCGCTTGTACATTTTCTTTGTGTAAAACCTTGTCAATTTTTATATAATGTACTAATTAATAATGCTTTTTCAACAAATTTACATAGAGATTTTTAAAACGGCTAAACAAGGCTTTAGATGTACATACATAAATAAATTATTTTTAGCAGGAAAAAGGAGTTAATTGTTTACTTTGCTTGCACTAACTCAAAAACTGGTAAATGATGCTATCGAGCTAGCAAAGTCTTATGCGAGCCATACACAATGCAATCCAATTGTCAATGGAGTCTTTCAATTGAATTGATTCTTGGCCACACAGTGAATAAACTGAATTGAAGGATTTGCTTTTAGTTGGCTCATTTTTATCCTTATTATTAAAAATCAAATGGAATTAATGGCAATTATAAACAAACTAAACAATAACTGATAAACATACTTTTGTTGACAGTTAATCAAAAGATTTGACCATACAGAGCACAATCGAATTTGAAAGACTTACAAAAATCAAAATCTTTTGATTTTTTATCAACCAGCTCTACAACTGCCAAACTGATAAATTGACAAGGCCAGACACGTTTTGATTTGAGCAACAACCGACTCAGTTGACGATTGGATTGAATACATACAATAGTGTATGGCTCGCAATACATAGAATCTCAACTTTGTCAGCCCTAAAATGTCTGTGTATTTAATTTCACGTATGAAATTCTATACTTTTGTGTGATGTTGACACACACAGCATTTTCTTTTTGAGGTTCTTACTTTTCAATTAAAAATATTGGTTGCTATTGGAGCTGAGTTTATAAATCATAATGAAACGTATGATAAACGAAATGACAATTAACTTTGACTCAAAATAATGTCATGTAGTGAAAATGGATGGGGTTTGTCAATTCTTCAATTGATATTTACACAAACTTTTTAATTAACAATTTAAATGACAGTGAAAATAGACAGACACATTAACGTGGTACAACATTGGTTTAATGCACGAAAGAAACATTTGACCGACAAAACTCAATGTGAGACCTAGAGTACGTTAAGCATGTCTACAAGTCGGGACTGCATTCATAATCAATTTATTAATGCTGGATGATAAATACTCGCTGGAGGAGAAGCATGTTATGTTTTGAGGAAATCATACATACAATAAGTCTTTGCTGCTGAAGCAACTGTTTTGATTGCAACATTCAACTATAAACTTCACTTTAAATGATTTATCTGCTTTTATCGAATGCTGAGGTAAGAATTGAACAATTCTATTATTATTTTTGATCTGGTTTTTTATTTTTTTTTTTTTTTTGTTTTGTATGAAATATCTTAGTGAAAACTTGTTGTTTTCAATATTGTCATATCTGAAACTAAATGTATAAAACTAAACCGTATATAAAAAGGGTATACTTTATTTTTGGTCTAACAAAATTAAACGTCGATGTCAAAATCGAAAAATTATATCTTATTTCTCTATAATATAACTCAGATATGCCGTCTATATAATAAAGGAAATTAAACGTACAAAAAATTATGCTATTAATGCTGAAATGAAGTATAGGGTGTTTTTTTAGAGCTGTAGAAGTTTGAATTGGCCATATTAGAAAGATCATTTTATATATACCATTACTGTTTAAATATGATTATTTCGGGCATGTGGGATGGATTGGATGCAGCGCATTATGGAAGTTCCATTTTCGATCACTTTCAAGCAATGGGGGCTGCAATCTCGACTATGGTGCTTTACAGTGTTGTCTTTTAATTCGCCCAAAGTTACTGCTTTGTCGCATAAACTAATGTTACCCCAGAGAAAATAATTTAAAGGCGTTAAATCAAACGATCTTGGTGGCTACTACTTAACTGGTTAATTTCGAGAAATAACGCGTTCGCCAAATGTTTGCTTCAAGAAGGTCGATTACTTGACGCGCAGTATGGCATGTAGTGCCGTCCTGTTGGAAAAACATTTCTCCAATAAACATCCCATTTAATTAAAAAAATAAAATGGCCATTTCACCCCTTGTAAGGGCTTTGACCGAGCTTCTTATGATCAATTGTGTTTGCGTGTTGTGAAATGCTTGAACACAAATGATTGAGAACTGAATCTACCAGTTTTATGCCAACACCGAACCAGCTTATGTTCTCAAGAAGCTTTTCATGGCAGTTTTTACTCTGAGGTTTGCCATTGTCTGCAGTGAGGTGACGTCCGATTCGAACCTGCTTTCTATCGCATACAAGCCACGCACCTCAACCAGAAGACCACGTACGCAACATTCCATCCTATTTAATTGGGGCACGAAATAATCGTTTAATCAATCACATGGCACTCGCCGTTGGCGGTAGCGTTTCTATCGGCCTCATTTTAAAGAAATAAGGCCAATGATTCCACCGGTCCATAAAGCGCATCAAGCAGTGATTTTTTTGTGGATGTAATGGTTCCAGAGAATCTCGTCAATTTTCTTTACTCCAAATGCGCCAATTTTGGTATTGACATGCTCATTGAGCCAAAAATGAACCTTCTTATCAAACAGAATATTGGGATAAAACTGGATTGATTTTCAGCCCATTGACCAATTGGATCTTATAAGGTCGTTGGCCGAGATGTTAACGTAACATTTTTCATAAAGTGTATGTTTTTTTATTATTTAGAGTATACGTGGCAAACGATTCATAGTTAATCGTATTAGTTTCTCGGATGGACGATTATATTGATATATAGCGCGTGGTAACATTCCTGAACTTTTTTCTGAAGTTAGTTTGATCATGGCAAACCAAACTGGACACAAATGACAATAGCATTACCAGATCGCACCAATTTATGACAGTTCAATTCCTGTCTGAAAATGGGACCTGACGGCTTGTAAAAAAAGCTGAAGTCTCCTTGAAAAAATTTATGAGTATTTAAATACTTGTTTACAAACTTGTTACTTGTTCAGTTTGAATGTAAATTAAATGAGCTCTAGACAGTATTCATTGTCAAGAAGCATTTTCATTACAAGTATTTTTATTTAATTCAGGTTTGTCTTTATGAACAGAAAAGTAGCTGGCGCTCAGAAAACCATAATTTAATAAACATCAACAATTTTCTTTAATTTTTATGTTTTTTCACGCACAAGATATTAATCAGATCTTTCATCAATTTAAAAATTCATGTTTTTTGTATTTAGAATTCAAATCTAAGAACTGAGTCGATGCAGTAATATTGAAAGCTATATGTTATTGATGCTACTTGTTTTTTTCAAACTTTATTATATAAACTCTTAAAGATACTAAATTTAATTTTACAAAGTTGAGATTTATTATGCGTAGTTGGGGGGGGGGGGGAGGACGACGACGACTTATAGCGTTTCAGTCTTCAGACCTTGAAGTAGTCGGAGAATAATAAGTAGTCGGAGAGTAACACAAAGGATTTATATAAACTTTAAAGTGCAAAAGTATCAGATTTTTTAATAGTACCTAAGTATATTTCATTTTGATCATCTTTCTATAAAAAGAGTAAAAGGTAAAATGATTTTTGTTAAATCGATGCAGAGATGGAGATAATTGAATTTGGGCCGATCTAAACGCAGTTGTTTATAAAATAATTTCGGCATATCTGAGACTTGTGGTTTTCTACACAAATATCTCACAACGATTAAATCTTAAAGCTCAAATAAAATCTTCACTTAAAATGTTTCTCCGCCAGTTTTAGTTTTCTCGATTTTATAATTCGTCAACTTTGGAATTTTGTACTGTTTTCTGTTAATATATGCCAAAATCTTACGATTGCATTTCAACTTCTTGATTTCTTGGTAAATCACTTTCTTTGATCGATACTTGAGAGAAAACTATTTTTCCACTTAAGCATATTTTGTTGACATTTAAAATTGTGCAGTTTTGAACTCCACTAAAATATCCTTACTTTGTTGCAAAACAAAGCATAGCCGGATTGACGACTGTCGTCGTTTTGTTATAATATTGAAACTGGTTGAGAAACATTCATCATTTGTTCATTTTCTGCGTCAGCAATTTGTACTTTTCATACCCTAAAATTGCCACTTAGTTAATTATGTTTATTTGATATTTCAGTCGTTTGAATGCTTCGCTAAAAATGTAGCAGCATCCTGTTTTTGATGTTAAGCCGAAAAGCTGGCGGTTGAAAATAATGGTAAGTTATAAGTTTTATTTCCTTAGTTCCAACTGATTATTTAAGTCTTTTAAACTGATTTTTTTAGTTTAGTTAATTAAACAGATTTATCTTAATAAATGCAAGTTTAAAATATAAATATATTTTACAATTTCAGAACCATTCAAAGATAAGAACTGGTGGGTTTGAATTTCAATGACAATTTTCTGCTGAAATATCAGCGCGTTAAAACGAGTGAACCATCCCTGCCCCGCCTGTGAGCACCATAGAAGACGAGGTAATGTTATTAACTTCTTAAACTAATAAATTAATTTCCAAAAAAACTTGCAAGGATTATAACAACGGATCTAATTCCTGAATCTACCTTACCTATACAAAAATTCGTGTTGATTTACATTGATGAGCATTTTTCACTCTTTAAAAGATAGCAAACAAAACATCTTTAAAACTTTCTGACTAATTTAAATGCATTTGTTTTTATTTCAGATCCTTACTGTTCTTCAATCATTGGTGGATACTTGTGCTATAACTCAAAAGGTTAGAATAATAAATAATTACCAGGTATTTTAAGAACAAAGATTGCAAAAAATGCGTACAAAATAGTATTACATTTGATTAGTTTTCTGAACAACATCCTGCAAATGAAATTGTATGTATTGGAATTAGAAAATATTATGGTTAAGCTCACAACCATCAACAATAAGTTGTTTTTAAGTTTCAATACGCATCAGTACAAAACATTAAGTTTAAATTGGTACTAACCAGAGCCCATTGGTTATACATTTACACAAGGTAGATACTGTAATGAATGCTTGGAATATTTGTTACGGTTAACCAATTTTCATCAAAAGTGCACTTATCATATTTGTTGCGCTTAATATTCGATATGCAATATATATTTGAAACTGGGCAATGAATGATATCACATACCCCGTTTCTACAACGCTTCATGTCCATATTCTTATTTTTCAATACTGTTTCATGTCATTATTTTCTATGTTAACTACGATATCTGGTAGGAACTTGACTTAATTTTTTTAATGCACCTTAGTGCAGTCACCTTATGTTACTTAAAAAAAAACCTGCTAAAAAAATACAAAATTTATTCCACACCTTTTCATTTAAACTCTATTCCAAAACTTCTGTGGGAATTTGATGGGAATCTTTGAGGCACCATAATCTGACAACGCTTCGATCAGTTAATGTTACAAATGCAGAAGTGAAATGCAGAACTTGCCTGTATAACATACATAGTAGGTTGTATGTTACTATAGCGATTAGTGTGATTTCATAAATTTAAGATAATCAGGCATGTTTTGAAATCCGATTCACGTTGGAATCTTCTTCCAATAACATTCCATTGAATATAAATCTGATTGAGGCTGATGGAGGCTTTATGATGAAAGTGATTACCGTATGAGTCATTCTATGACTATAACTTATGGCTGTATATTTTTCTGAAAATATGACCACCTGGTTTTTAAAATTTATTTTTATGTCCAAAAATTAAATGAACAATTTTTATATTTACAGCAGTATCATTCAACTAAGTAGCAGAGATTTTCAGAACGTTTTGATTCTAATTATGGAATACAACCTGGACTCGAATAAAGGTAATATTAAATTATAATTGCTCACTTCAAGTTTTCAAATTACAAAAATTGTGATGAAATTAATTACCGTATGACATTTTATGACTATAACTAAAAGGCTGCACTTTAAGTGTTCTGAAATAAAAACTTATTTGAATATACAAAACTTAATTGATTGAAATCAGCTTATAAAATCAATTCTTTATTTTAGATACTATTTGCTGCTTTTACCGGAAATATACTTTGGAAACTCCAGGGAAAAATTTGCTTGAGGTACATTTATACTAGAGCACAAACTTATTCAGGTGTAATGAACTAAACGTGGACACGTAAATTCAAACTTCGTGAAGTTAAACACGACCTACACGTAAAGTTCAAGTATTCATGTTTCGCAACTTTGTCAATTCCCAAAGATTTTTAGGGTCATTGAACAAGAGATTATATTACAACAAGTAAACCCACGCGGCACAAAATCATCGAAGTACTACGAAAATTGGACAAAATAAAAATTTCGTTTCTGTAGTTGCAGTACATTCTAATATCTATTGAATTAAAAATGTTTTTCCAAAAGGTTCAATTAAGCCATAAAAGAAACCCAATAGCTTGCAGTTTACCGATTGGCCATAGAATCATTTAATTATTGATATTGTATTTTAAGCGGTTCGAGCTCTGTGGATTCCCCTAAGGCATGAACAAATCATTTTAGATTCTTTGGACAAGAAAATTCGAAAGGATTTGGACAGCTCCCGATTGTGTCATTGAGACTATCTCAGCTCCTACGTGAGACTTTGGAGTTTTTTAAGGCTTCTTTGGCAAATTGAATGCATTGGAATTATCTCAGGTGGGTCATGGGATCAATAATGGATCCTTTAGTATGGCTGTAATTTTTTTTTTTTAAAATAGGTTTTCGGTTTTTATTTAGCGGTTAACAGACCGGGTTAAAACCGAGGCAAAGAACCCGGGTTTTCAAATAACCAATAAGGTTTTTTATCACATTTTTCTTAACTATGACACACCTGAGATAATTCCAGTGCATTATATTTGCCATAGAATCATCCATTTATGTCCAAAGAGTCCACTGAACCCTTAATGAGCCAAGCAAGCATTTAGGAGCTGAGATAATCCCAATAAATCCAAATGGCAATAGAATCATCCATTTATAACCAATGATTCCATAAAACACAAAAGTCCTTATGACCCAGCTTGGAACAAGCCTAAGACCACCTATTGGTTGGTCCAAAGGTTCCAGTATTTATGCTTAATTATCATTTTTACCTCAAAAACAGATCTAAGCACTAAAAATCAATTGGGTATTGCAACTTCACGTATAGTTGGTGCTTAACATTTACGTGTAGTTATAAGTCGTGATATTTTTTTTTTTCAAAATATCTTAAATACATACTTTAATTCTTGAACACGGGTAGCGTGTGTTCACGTGAAAATTTAAAACTAGTTTATACATAAATTTTTGATTCATCTGGTATTAATTTTAAAATCTGGTATTTAAATAATATATATTTAAACTCTGGTGTTATAACAATATATACTAGTATCGCCTGTGGCCGAAATTCGGCCATATCAAAATCAGGGTTTCTTTTGTTTTTTTTTTGCTGAACGCATCAACCTATAGAAGTATATAGAAGTATTGAACAAAATAAACAATTATAAATGTGTTTGCATGTGTTATACGAAGCAAGTAGGAGTTTAACAGTTTTTTGATGCTGATGCGGTGGCAAATTTATTTTGTTGAGAGCAAAAATTAAGAGAAAGCACCAACAACAATAATGATGCACATCTCTTTCGCATTCTACTCTTGCTCGTGTATGATAAACCTCTGCATGAGTTCGCACGAGTTTCAGAACACTCGTTTGTGGAGCATGTTTTGCTCTTATCAATTAAAACAAACGTAACACTACAGAGAGCACTCGTCACGTGAGCAGAACAAAAACCGAAGAAATGTTATGCTTGAGTCGACAGAGAAGAGCGCAGCAGAATAAAATGAAGGAAAAGTAATTGTGAACAACATCAGAACGATTGGACTTATGCTGTGTTCTTTAGGTTTCGTAGTTTCTCTACATTGCCTTGTGAAGTAATAATAATATAAAACGCCAAAAAAGGGATTTTCTTATTTTTTATTTAATTTTTAATAGGAGACTTGTTTATTTAGTATGAAAATGCATTTATTTTTCCGTTTTTAATAATAATATTTAATTAAAAGAAAGATATTAAAATAATTAAAGCCAGTGAGCTGTGACCCACTTGTGGAAGGGTTACAGATGGGTCGCGACTCACATATTTGCAAAAATTTGGTACTTTGCTCGTGGATAGTACTAAAAAAAAATAGTTTATTATTTTTTTTCAAGTAATACACTGAAAAATGAAAAATTGTCATTTTGAATGTAGTAAAAAAAAACTAGTATCTTCAAAACCGTTAGACCTACAAAATAATTTTGAGGACATATTTAAAGTCCTCTCATTTACGTTCTTTGCGGTGTAATTTTTACCCAGCCTTGCATGAAAAATTTAAATTTTTTTTGGGTATTAAAAATTTCATTCACATTTTTCAAGATTAGCACCACTTTTTTTTTGACCTTTTGAAAACATTGTCGTATTGAAGCAATCATTTTTAATTCATTCTCAAAATATCATGTTAGAGAATCAATCCTACTATTTTAAATGAGTTCCGAAAACTGCCTACAGAATTTGTACACAAAAAAATTTAATTATTAATTAAAAATGGTATTTTTTGTATTTCTTACGGAATTTTGCAGCTAGTAATATACCTCCGTCAGCTTTTTCTTTATCAAGGAATAAAAAAGAATTGAAAAAAATAAAATAAAAAAAAAATTTGAAGCTGCAAAATTTTAAAATACCGTAAGAAGTAAAAAAAATCCCGTTTCAATTAAAAATTAAAGTATTTTGCATGTTGAAATTGTTCAATATGATATTTTGAAATGCATCAAGTATAAATGCTTCCATGCGATAATATTTTCAAAACGCCAAAAAATAGTAGTTCTGGGGGCCCTACTCTGTATTGCGATGCGGCAATCAATGCGATGCGAAAATGGAATTTGATGCGTACGCAAATCCATACAATCAAATAAAATATGCTAATTTTTTTGTCGCATCGCAATAGAGAGTAGGGCCCCTGACCTTGAAAATGTGAATGAAATTTTTAGTGGCCAAAAAAACCCTAGTGCTGAAAATGAATGCTCTAGATAGTTTCTGGACTACAAAACAATGCAATTTACAATGATGACATTAATTACCGTATGAGTTTCCTGATTACAACCATATGGCTGCACTTTTGTGTTACTGAGATCAATTTTAAACTGTGATTAGTATATTTTTAGATAAGAATAAATTATTAATTTGAATATTTCTCTTACAGATAACTTCAAATGTTGAATACACCAATGAATGATCTTAAACCAAACTCTAAAGAAGGTGAGTTATATATAAATTTTTATTTTCTCAACATTAATTTATATTAAGTAAAATGATGAAATTATTATCAATGTCTTCTTTTCCCGACATATATTGTTGATGACAATTTTAATACTGAATTTTATAGTCTTTATTTGATAAATATTGCAATTAACATTGTAGAGGTAGAATTTTAAAAACGAAAAAAAAGTCAACAATAATTTAACCCAATTCTGTATCCCAATCGAATAGTCAGTCTCTTCTTTTCTTGAATCTTTCCTCCTATTAATAAAATTCCGCCTGGTATTTTATACACCAACGTGTACTGAGTAGGGGGTATATTAACTTTGTCATTCCGTTTTTAACGCCAATAAGGAGGCGTGGCATTTTTAGAAAAGTATGTATATTTTTGATCAGCATCACCTGAGTATTTCCGTGTATTCGTCTGTGATCACGGTTACAGCCGTAATTTTGAAGCTACCGCGATGAAATTCAGTATATAAGCTTTTTCTAAAAAAATAAACATCAATTTAATAGAAAGATTAAATTCCATCCATAGAAAGTGACTTTATTTTAATCGTAAAATCCACAAAATCTTAAAAATCCACAAATTAAAGAAATATCTTGAAATTTTGCACATGAGCTTTGATATATAAAATGAACCATCACTATGATATTTGGAAAAATCTGATGAAAACCACGCCTACCTCCCATACAAAGTGACGTCAACAAAATAGGAAAACTATCGTAAATAAATAAAACTGAATGCCATCGTGTCTATCGTGGGTAATGTATACTTCGGTACCCTGCCGAAGCTCCATTCCTTACTAGTCTCTTTTACCTTCCTACATTCTAAGCTAACTTCTAAAACAGGAGAAAATTCTGAAGGAAAGAAATAGGTATCAGAGAACTGCAACGAACGAGTCTATGATTCGAACGAATGACAATTAATCATCCTTCAAAAACCGAATGCGCGTGCGGTTACGTACACAAACCACCACTTCCACGCGAAGCATCCTCATAACAGCGACGAGTGCCGCCGCTTTCACTCATCGCTCATAAGAAAGCCGCTCAATGATTCTAGTCATTCCTTATGATTCTAGAGTCATTAAGGGAAATCGCGTGCAGTGTTACAGATGATATATTTTATTATACATATAATATATAAACTTATTATATACATATAATACTAGCGGACTCGACAAATGTATGAAAATAAATCTTAAAATAGTATTAAAAAAATATTTGAATGCACATTCTTAATAAAAAAAAATTTTAAATTATAAAAAAATATTAAAATATTGAAAGAAATAGTGAAAATATTTAAAATTATTGATATAAAAAATATTGACAAATTTTACAAGAATTATTAAAATATTACATAAAATTGTTTCAAAATTAATGAAAAACTAAAAATCATTTTAAATATTAAAAAAATATTATAATTAAAAAATGCATTCAAAAGTTCTTAAAATATAAATACATAAAAACTTGATTGATTTTGATTTACATTAACATATTTTCAACAAAAACAACTTGGTTAAAGGGCAGGTTTAGTAGTTAACATTTATATGACATTTCTTATTAACATTCTATTAAAATAAACGCATGCCAATACTGAAGTGCACGCAAATCATTCAATGACTCTAGAGTCATTGAGGGTGCATAGAATCATATGTTTAGAGTTGAGATATTCTCAATCTATATAATTTAAAACTGAATTAGTTCAGCTATATTGGGAGTTTCGAGCAATTTATTTTCTTAATTGCCTAACGGGGTCCGAAGTTTGTAGGTAAATATTCAATGTGATCGATTTTTAACAAGTTTTTGAAGTTTTTCATCATATAAAATTTATTGATTCTGACATTTTTTAGGAGAATTTATCGTGTAGTTGATTTCACCGGGAAAATAAACCATTAAGTTTGTTAAGATAGAAAAAAGTTGAGATAGTCACACTATTATTTTTTTTTTTTTTTGTTTTCAACTGAAAGTTTTAAATTTGTATATTTTTGATATTTCAGAACAAATTAATTCAGGGAGCACAACACATTTGAATTTTAAAAGGTAAATATCTGATTCGAACTTTTTTTTATGTAATCTTATTAATTTTTTGTTATGAAGATAAATTGGTCCGTGTTGATGAATTTATGTTGATTTTAATTTACTTAATTACTGATCTTTCTCAATTTGAGAACACAGTAATTTTTTGAATAAAAAATTTTTTCTCCTTTCAAATGAAAGGCTATATCAAGTTCCTTAAAAAAGCGTTTGTTTCAGTGATGACCTTTTCATTTGACACAAATCTCTTACCGCCCAGCTATTTTTCCAGGTTTGGATATAGTCGCAGGGGCTAAATCTGGAGAATATGGTCGATGGAGTAGCAGTTCGTAACCCAATTTACTGATTTTAGGCATGGCGACTACAGACGTGTGCGCCGTTATGATAGAAGCATTTCCTTCGGCAAATTCAATAACTGTGACTAGCATTCGCCAGTGATCGTTTTACCCTTTCCTTTAAAGGAATGACTCCACATGCATTCCAAAAAACTGTCGCCATAACCTTGTTTACCGAAAGACTCATTTTGGGCTTCTTTGGTGCACGTTCACCCGGAGAAGTTCATTGCTTTGACTGTTCTTTGGTCTCTGGTATATTGCGATGTACCTATGTCTCGTCCACGGTTACGAAACGGAGCAAAAACTCCTTCGGAGTGCAGTTGAACGTCGCCAAAAACTCCTTTTGAAGTGGTCACACGGCTATGCTTATAGTGGTGTGAGCAATCGCGGCTCCGCCGCTCAGATGGTTGTTTCGTGTCCGATCAGTTGAGATGCTTACCGCCGCACAGACTTTGATTTTTCGATCGTCCAATACCACTCGAAATGAGTGGTATCATTTTCGTTAACATTTACGAGGTTGTCTGCTTTTAATGGCATTCTAAATGACGCAGCTTGTTAAAAATTTTACAGTTTTGCATTTAAAGTTACTACGCGGGAAATTCAAAAAATCTCTGACTTCTCAAATTGCCGTCGTAATTCTGATGTTTCAGCAAACTTATTTTGGTATTTTTCTTTTAATCTCTTTTTAGATGAAATCAAACTAATTATTAAGAGAGAGGAGGACTGTTATTAAAACTATAACCATTGTTTCAAAAGGTAAAATACTCGAAAATACAATTTCAATCATAATTCAAGGAATAAGAGAAAATGATGAGTTTAATTGGTCCGTGTTTATGAATTCATATTGATTTATTTTCATCCAATTACTGATTTAAAAAAAAAGAGCATTATTGAGCAAAACAAGCATTCGGTGTGGTGACTAATGTCGCTGTAATATTTCGTAATATTACGATAATTTCACAACTATCAAATTATACGACAATCATATTTTAACATTTTGACAGAAAAAATACAACTCGATTGCATAAGTAGATTTTTTCTTAGCACGCGACACTGAAGAAATGGGGAAAAAAATAATTTAAATAATAATAAATAATATACTTAAATAATTTTAAAATTTGAAATGCTTTGAAAACCACCGCCAATGTGCTCTTAAATAAAATCCTCTGCTATTAAATTATTCGATTTTTGTTCATACTACTTTCACAAATAATTTTTTTGCAGATGTGATGTTTTTTGAGGTTACATTTTCCGAGGATTTAAACTCATAAATTGGTCAGATCTGACAATGCTATCATTAATAGGCTAGTTCATTTTACACTGAAGATAATCGTCCATCAGAGCGACTCATTCAATCAACTCTTAACGTATACTCAAAATAATAATACGCATTCTCAAAGACGCAGTACAGTGCGCACCAAAGACCCCAAATTACGAAACAATTGTTACTGTAGAGCGTAGTATTGAGGAGGACCCAAATGAGCCGAAAACGGAAAGATCATCGTTTACATCTGAAAATCAGCAGGGGAAGTCAACCCACTTATAGCAATATTCTGTTTAGTGATGACGTTAATTTTTAACTCATGGTCATGTCAACAAGCAAAATTGCCATATTTGCTGCTTGGTGCGCTTTATGGGCTGGTGAAATCATTGGTCCATTGGCGAAAAAGATCCATTATTTTCAAATGAATGGGATGTTATTGAAGGCATGTTTATCCATCAGCACGACCAACTGAAGGAAACATTCGGCGATCGCGTTCTTTCTTGAAATGGACCAACCACATGCCCATATACAATAGGGGCCTATTGGGGCCAGCCGGTGCGTTCACATGTCCGAAATCATATTTAAGCACAGATGACATAAAATGATCCTATAAAGACAATTTTCAGTTTAAAATTATGTAATATCAGTGGGTTCCTCCGACTATTACTATGGATTGCATTATCTTGCGAACCAAGCACAAAAATATTTCCCGCCAAAGGAATTTGTGGAGGTAAATATATTTTTGTTTTTAACTTAAAATAACATTTTTAAACTGATGAAATTAATTGGTCCGTGTTTATGAATTTTGAATGATTTTATTTTACCCAAATTACTGATCCTTCTTAATCCAATTATATACATTCTGATCTCTCAGCAAACTTATGTAGGTATTTTTCTTTTGTCTCATTTTAGATGTAATCAATCAAATTATTAAGTGAGAGGAGGACTGCTATTAAAGCGATAATCATTGTTTCAAAAGGTAAAATACTCGAAAATAAAATTTGAACCATAATTCAATGAATAAGAGAAAATGATGAGTTTAATTGGTCCGTGTTTATGAATTTATATTGATTTATTTTCATCCAATTACTGATTAAAAATAAAAAAAAAAATGGCATGTATTTGAACAAAATAAGCATTCGGGTGTAATCACTAATGTCGCTGTAATATTTTGGATTTTTTTCAAACTATAAGCTTCAACGTAGGACGATAATTTCGCATTTATTAAATCACACCGACATTCCAATTTCGTCTTTTCAAAAAAGGAATGCAAGTTTCCGGAACAAGTAGATTTGTTCTTGGCATGTGCAACACTGAAGAGTGGAGGAAATAATTTTATACCTAATCAGCCTTACCAAAAAAATAATTTAGTGCTTTCTCTAATTAGTGCCAGCTCTAAAAAGATTTTTAGCATACGCTTAGCAGAGGGTACAGCTGCTACTAAATTAAAAAGCTGACGCTAAAATTGAATATCAGTTTTTTAGTAAGGCTGATTAATGTTACAAGTTCTGAAAAGCGTCGTCAATATGCTCTTAAATTAAATACTCTGCTACTAAATTTAAAGATTTTTGGATAACAATGTGTTCACAAATACAACTTTTTTGAAATATTTATTTACTGGATTCTAAAAGCAATTTGTTTGTTATTTTCCAGGCGTATGATTATGGGTTCAGTTGTCAAAATATCTCCCGCCAACGGAATTTGTGGAGGTAAATATATTTTTGCTTTTAACTTCAAATAAAATTTTTAATCTAATGAAATTAATTGATCCGTTTTTATGAATTTATTTTGATTGACCCTTCTAATTTCTGATTATTATTTAAAATAACGTGATACAAACGCCAAATGAACTTAATCCAAAAAACAAAATTTTTCAAAAGATGCATTTTTATAGTTTTGTCTGCATAAGGCAACTGTATGCACATTTTTTTCGTACCGCTCCATCTTTGAAAGCGTGTTTATCTTAGAAATTTTTGTGTTAATACTTCCTCATAGTACTATCGCTTGTCATTAAAAGGTAAGGGGGGGTCCCTATTATGAATTACAACTCTACTAAGTTGACTAGATTTAACTAAATTTTTTCGTATAACGTTTTACATACATTTCACTTGAACCATCTAGTTTGAACATTCTTAGAAAGGCAAACTACATCGTTCTACTTAAATGTATGTAATACGTTATACGAAAGAAATGTAGTTAAATCTAGTCAACTTAGTTGAGTTGTAATTCATAATAGGGGCCTAAATTTATAATTTTGATGCTTTTGTAAATTTGGCTATCAGTTATTTTAAATATATCTAGTGCGTATCGTGCATTTAACTAATTTTGAAATTTTTCTATTTCAGCAAACTACATGGTGTTTCATTGGTATTTCGGCTTACAATTACTCAAAAGTAAATCAAACTGTAGAACAAGAACTGAAAGTTTATTTTGCAACTAAGAATGCGTTTTATCAATTGCTATTATTTACTGTTAGTTTTATTTTAGATATAAAATGTCTTGTTAGCACTCTTGTACAACAAAAACTTTTTAGACCGGAAGATTTAGCTTTCATCGGACGGAAAACAATATAATTTTTTAATTGTTTTATAGAGAAGAGATATCACAGAAAATGAAATATTGATAATTATTTTTCCCATTGTGTGATGCCCATTTGTAATTTTCTTGATTGCAGTTTTACTGCATCTTGCTGTATAACGAAACGAAGACGTATAACGAACGAAGAAACGAGCGAAAATATAATTTGATATGAGAAAATGTAGTGCTTACCGTGTCTCGCACGATCGAAAGTGTTCGTTTCGTTATACACCAATATGCAGTTAGTGTTTTTCAGTTCGCAAATGATTGACTACACTCTTCGCTTCAAATTAGCCCAAAAAACCCCAATTTGACGCAATTGCTGCGGTATATTTTGATGATTGTCATCCAGACTGATATATGGTAATTGAATCAGCCTTTATAGCGGTGTGTTTAGATATTAGATCGGGCTAAAATACAACATCTCTTCCTCATTAACATTATTCAATGAACGATTCACTTCAGGAACTCATTTTTTAAGCTTCCCCGCATTTCATAAAAAATTACCCGATTTTCCCCTAAATTCCCGAAAATAAAAATTAAATTATAATCAGGCATGTTCTGAAATCTGATTCATGTCAGAATCCGATTTCCAATGATTCCTTCCAATGATTTCATTGAAATTAAATCCGATTCTGCGGTGATGTGCCACCCTCCAGGGTCCCCTGCAAAAACTGAAGAAAAATGCCGATTATAGTATATATCTGGTCCAATAATTTCCCTCATCAACATTTCTTCTGGTCACATCCATCCGTTATCTTTGCACCTTTCTCGGTGTCCCCCCTCTAAAAAACTCAAAATACTTCAATTCATTACATGCGGAATGAGCAATTTAAATTTTGCATCGAATGAAACCGAGCGATGAAATGAGTTTATCGTTAAAAAATTCATGAAGTTTGGAAACTTAACATATCGCATCAGCACAACGTGGGCTTGTTTAAAATTTCTAAATATTCTATTTGTCTAGGTCGAGCGAGGAAGAGTTCAAAAGAAATTAATATTGAAATCATCTCATGCGTCCCTTTGTTTTTGAAAATTATAATTCCTAGCAAAGATAACTGCTAACAACGGTTGCGATTTTTGTTTGCTCCTACACACCGTTAACGGTCAGAATTCATATCCAAACCAATCAAATTAAAAAATAACTAGATAAGACATGCCAAGCGGACTCATTATAAGTCATAATAAACAACCGTTTAGAGCGAAGTTTGACTCGTCATTCATGATGCAAAATGACGTCTTTGCTTGTGGAAAATACATTTTTAATTGCCACTGACTTTCCACTTTTACTTCAGAAAATTTCCGTAGTTGTAATCTTTTGTAGTTTTAATCAGAGCACATGTGTTTCCAGAACCAGAATTTTCCTTTTTGTGTTTTTTTCCTTCAAGAAAATGAAGTAAAAACATCAGTTAATTAAGACTCCTTTTCCAACGGCAAGTTTTTTTAAAGAGAGTCGAGTTTTTGGAAGCGAGAGAGGAAGACGAAAGGGGACGGGTACAGATTTGCTCGTACCGGCAAGTTTTCTTGTATGCTGTTTTTTGATGTTTCTTTTTATTTTTATTCTTCAAGAATAAGATTCGTTAAACCCAGAAGTTCTTAGGCAATATAATTTTTCAGTTCTGTTACAATGATTTAACTTTTTGAATTTATTTCTCGGAATCAATAGGTAAGCATATCAAAAAAAAAATTAAGCAATAGGCCCGTTTCCGTACGAATTTCAATTGCACTTTACTAGAGTAAAGGTAACACTTTGAGTGTAATTTGATTGTCAAAAGGACGGAATTTATTAAAAGGTACTGGGACGAATCCAAGCATGTATCAAGCACAACACCTGCTCACACAATTTTGCAATAGAAAAGAATTGATTTGAAATTAATATATAAAAAATATATATATGTATACAGGGTGTCCGAACTTAGGTGCTAATTCGCAAAGAGGTGATTGCTTGGCTTATTTTTAGAAAAAAAATTGTATGGGGAGAAGGGAGCCTATTTTTCAACATCTACTGAGATACAGAGTGCTTAAAAAAATGTGTTGGGTAAAGTTGCCTGCAAAGCATTGGGCCAAACATGCTCATTATACCAGTTCACTTTACAAAAATGTTAAAAGACTTCGGTGTGCGTCCATTTTCCGAAAGTTCCATTCCTAATGAGAATAAAAATACAATAAGACCCAAAAAATTTTACCTTTAGATATCCTTGCGAGGATTTTAGAATTTTACCTCGCGCAATTCGTTTTAAGGTAATTTTTGAGTTATTTACGACTTAAAACATTTTGAATAATGTGTTGCCCAAACCGGAACACATATCTTCTATATTATTATCACGCAAGCGCATTTTTTGTGATGATTATCAAATCTATACTGTAGACTTTAAAAAAAGCTGAAACAATTTTCTATGAAGATAACCAAATTTCCTTTTAATGCCTAAAAGTATGTGATAAGAGTTTTATTATGCTATGATAATAACTGGGCTACTTAACAATTCAAGAAAAACATGGTAAGTTTCTATGAAATCCTTGGTTCAAAAGTAAAAATAGTCCTTAAAATATAAATAAAATTACCTATCACTAGATAAGATAATATTTATTTTGGTGTTTTAACACCACAGGAGAATACTAGTAGAATATACTTTGATGAAATATCACTTATAATAATCGAATCTTTTTTAATTATTTAAAATATCGTCTGATATTTTTGGCTTAGCTTTAAAAATGCAATTTAACTCGTAAACCATACTTATCGTTTTTCCACATAAAATTTTTTTCTTATTTTGTTCCAGCGAGATTATTTTTGGACAAAGCTTCAGCTTTCTTACTATATAACATACTGCACATTTTTGGACCATAACATGTAAAAAATAAAAACTACTAACATTAATTTTTCTTTATATCGTATGTATTTTTTAAAAATATGATTTTTTGTGACGTTTTTACAATTTTTTCTATGCCTAAAAAACATTTAATTGAGACGTATCAGGTAAAAATTTTGCGTAGGGATTTTGTAGAAGATACTTCAGGGTATCAGTTAAAAAAAATAATAATAGGTCAAATTTTCGAGAAAAACCAACTTATAAAAAAATTTTTGACTTTGCGGAGCCATTTCTCCACACTTCCACCAAATATATCCCCTTAGCGGATTAGCATCTCTAGTCCGGACATCCTGTATATTTAAGGACAATAGGTGTGTATTTATTTTCACAAAACACGACAATTTTTATCCGTAATTTGACGAAGTCGTAGTGTTTTCTCTTTAAATCGAAAAAAAAAAAACTAGAAATGCTTTCAAGCAACTTCACCTTACTCGAAGTGCGTACGGAAACGGATCTAATAATAAAAATCGTACATGATGATACTACTTTAATATAGTCTTCTTTTCCCGACATAATTATCTTGATGATATATATTCGCTGACATTTTGCATCAAATACTTCTTCCTTACCGAAAAGAAAATTGTTTTAATTGTTGTCTCTTTTTTTTCAGGTTACTTACGACAAGTCATTTTGAATCAACTGGATATTAAGTCTTCGTATAGATTCTCATATATGTGTATTTTTAGTCTTAATAATTTCGTAACTTATGCAATAAACAAATTTTAAATCATACTTTTTTAATTACTAAAAAAATTATTGGAAATTGCAGAATTATGTTGGCTGGTTAATCAAGATAGAAGATCTTCAAATATTATATGATATCACGGTTAAGTCTATATAAAAATTTGTAAGCTCTTACTGGAAAAAAATTAAACTACTTGTCAAACAATTAAAAAATCTTGGTATTGGATCCAGTATTTGAAACGTATCAATTCTGGAAGAACATGATTCGTCAAATCTACGACACGTCGTCGCTGTGCGAACAAAAACGGCTGTGTTTTTCAGTTACTTTCCAGGAGAGCAAAAAATATTAATTTCTTTTCAGAGTACTCCGAGCACAAACCTCTTTTTGATCACTTCTAAACCAAAAGAGATACAAAAAAACTGTCAAATGCGGAAATGTGGAAAAAATTTACAAAAATAGCTGTTTTTGTTGAAGCAGCAACGCATGTTATCTCTTTCTTGTTCTCAGTTTTCGTATAAAGAAATTCGTCGTCTAGCTGTCAGTGTGTGCAGACGTATCAATGAATTGTGTAATTATGGTTTTTAAAAATATGCGTCGTTGAAGCGACGAACAGTTCAAACGGAAGATTTCTTCGTTCTAGTGTTGTCAACTGGTACGATTCTGGGATGGAGTCAGCTGAAGTGTTAATTGATAGTCAATCTAATTGCTTTTGCTTCATGTAATGCATTATCAAATTGGCAATCACGTTTTCATATTGCGAAACAGTTTAGGTATCATTTTCAAAAACGACAAAAAAGATACTGTCCATTTTCACCTTAGCCGATTTCATTCCTGCTTTATGCTATCCTTAATAATGTATAATAATTTTGCTGAGGGTCATTTAGCGAACCTTTACATGGACAGATTTTGACTGCCTAAACTTGGCGAGGCCAACATTATCCATGTCGAATTCTTGTCTCAAGTCTACTCGAGCCTGCTAGTGGTATCTTCTGCAAACTGACAACCGCCAGTTTGGCGTATTATCCGAGCGGCTGGCTCATTAAATTCGAGCCCATCACGAAAAATTTTATTTCAATGAAGCAACATAAAAATTTTTCCTGTATCTGATTTGCGACTACTGAAAACAAAAACTGATAAATCACTTGCAGATCGATTCTGTCGCGCAAACGTTAATCTTATTACTGGAGAAAGTCACCTTTAGGTAACATTTACCCAAAATTGAATTTAATCCGATGAGTTTTTTAAATTTTCATAATATTTTTATTTTCAGTTGAAACAAATACAATTTAAACAGAAATAAGTTACAATATCGATTTAAATTTTAAAATAAATAAGATAATTAAAGATAATAATTTAGGTTATCAATTCACAATCGGATATATAAATTAACTAAGTTAAAATATGTTGTATTTTAAAACAGATGGTACTCTTATAAAGACGCATAATTTTTTGATAATGCAATGAAAAGTGTTAATCTTTGATTAAATGGCCAAAGAACAGCACTTGGAATAAATAAAAAAACGTTAAATAATGATGATTTAAAATATTTAATGTCATTCTTCACATTAAGGCCTACTAAACATTTTCGGAGACCAAAACTGAAATTTTTTGAATACATAACTTAAAAGTATTCTCAGAAGGTTTCGAGCTAATTAAATAAAATTTGTTGTAGTTATTAGCACAATCGTCCGAAGAGAATATTATGTACTTGCGTTAATGTATTCATACACTCAAGTGTATGTTTTTAAGCTAAGACATATTTGGTTCCACAGAAATTAAAAAAAGTACCACAAATACACCAGGCACCAAACCTCATTTCTTTTGCGTCGAAATTTTTAAATTCAAATACAACTTGAATAAAAATTCATACATACCTGAATAAACTACTTCTATAACTTATTATTATAACAATATGGTTGGATATTTGTTATCCAAAAGTTCAAAAACATTTCCTCAAAATGTATATAATTATTATGTTAAAACAAAATTTATCTAAAAAAAAACAGCTTAAAATTAAAAATTTTAATACAGGTTCTTTTCGCTTAAAAAACTTTAGTAGGCCCTTAATATGCCGTGAAAGAAAAATATTTAAATCAAATCCCATCGTTTTGTTTTCTGTAAAGATTTGGGCGTTATACGCTTACGGTCAATTTTTCAGTATGAGTTTAAAGTCTTGTCAAATTTAACGTTTAAACTGACTTTCGACAAAAAATAACACATCACATGATAGTTTAAGTGAACTTTACTTCTACAAAGACTAAAATATTTAGTTAAACCGAGCTTAAACATCACATTTTTGTGAGTTAAGCTCGGTTTAATTGCACAAAAGTCTAAACTCGTACTAAAAAACTGGCCCTTAATAGTCATTATAAGCATTGCTATTATGAAGCTTGGCGTTTATAGCAAGATCGCGCGTGTTATAAGCAAACACTTTTTTTATAGTGGAATCCTTTGCAATATCAAAAACTATTTGATAAATAATAAGCACATCCTGTTGCTGTTAATAAAAGATCGTGCATTATACATAGAAAATACCCTGCAGCGAGCTGGTAGACAATATTCACCGTGCACTATTTTTGTGCTAGTACTTAAAGGTTATATACGAACTAGTTATCTATCGTACCCTAGTAGACAAAAACGCGCTAGTAAATTCGATTAGAGAAAGTGAAACAAAGCTATTTAGCGAGCTGCGCGTATAAACGTATATCCATGCCGGTTTGGCTTCAACTTGAATTTTGTTGTTTTCTTCTTTTTGTCGGCATTTCTTGTATTTTGTTAAAAAGTGTTAAATATACCGAAATATAATTGAATAAAATAAAGTTAGGCCAGAAAAACGAAAATAAAAAATTAAGTGGATGACTCAATGGAGATAAATGACTCAATGGAGATGGAGTGTGTGCTTAATTGCTAACTGCATGCAGACAACCTACTGCAGTCCCAAGAGTTTGTTGTGTTGTTTGTTATACTATAAATATGTAAATGTGTTTATATGTATATTTATATTAAAATAAATATTAAATTAAATTTAAATTTTCTTAATGTGTTTGAAAAACAATGTCGAATATCTATCCCGAGAGACCCAAATTTAGAACTGGTGCGATATCTGCCCCAAGGCACTAGTGCAATATATTTCCCAATGAACCAGTTCTTGCACTAGTACGCGTTGATGCAGTGGGTGAAAATTTACCCTTTTCGTAGGACAAGCCCATGTTAAATGCGACAGTCAAAAGCATTGCTTGGAGATAGGCGAGGTACTAGTAGCTGTCTTCTTAGTACTAGTGAATTCACTATTTTTGTACCAGTTCTTGACGCTGCAGGATACTTTCCTCACCTGGTATGCTAATGGTGCAGCCACTGAGTAGTTTTTGAACTAATTTTGACTTTGCATTTAAAGCGTCACGCAGACCTGTCTTGAACGTTTCTATATTCTCTGGATAATTTTGTGATTTTACAAGTATCTCTCGGAACTTGCTTACAAAAGCAACATGATCACACGACAATACAAAGTTATCCGCGTCGTCTAGCTGCTGTTGAAGCTACCGGCTAAAACGGGTCTGTACTGTTAAACAGCTAACGGCTTAAACTGATCTGTACTGTTCTACATCTACCGACTAAAACTGGTTTGTACTGTTAAACAGCTACCTGCTTAAACTGGTTTGTACTGTTAAACAGCTACCTGCTAAAACTGATCGATAATTAATCAATCAATCATAATATCGATAATCAATCAACCAATAATTCAATATGAATGAAATACTCAATGTACTTCAACAACCTATGTACGATGAGAGTATTATAAAAAGAGACTATCATACTTACTTTCCATACCAAAAATCGTTTAACAATGACGATGAGATTCGTATACCCATTCAAAATCAGTATCTCTTTGTCTTACCAAGTGAGAGTATGATTTACAATCATGGGTTTATAGTAAAACAGGAAGGAGGAAATGATACAGTAACAACAGGTGTGCAATTTAAAAAACAACTTTGTTTCATATCCGTTCGATGAAATTCGATATGAAATTAATGGCTTTGAAGTTGATTGTACACGTAATCTTGCACTTTCATCAACCATGAAAAATTTCGTATCATTGAATAAAGCTGAAAGTGGTGCATTAAGAAACGATGGTTGGGTTACTTTGCAAAATTGGAAATGTACAAGATAATTAATAACGAAAATTTGGTAATACCAATGGCGTTTAGAAGTTGGGACTATCATATAAATCCTATACTATCAAAGGAAACAAAAGTTTATGGAAGGTAAAGCTTTCACCGCAAAATTAAAAACCATGATTTCTTATAATCGGCTTACAAAGAGAAAAAAGTAAACAGGAAGGAAATAAATTTGATCATTGTAATATATCTAATTTAAAAGTATATATATATATAAACTCTGAATCATATCCCTATGATGATTTAAATAGTCGCTTTGAAATGGGACAGTATGCTGTACTATATGATATGTATAGAAAATTTCAACAAAGTTATTATGTACGGGAATCTCAACCATTGCTAGATGTCGTTTATATACGGGAATCTCAACCATTGCTAGATGTCGTTGGATTCAAGGCTATTGCACCACTTATTGTTTTTGATGTAACACGCCAAAATTATTTTAGAAGTAACACAAAAACATGTTGAACTTCTACATTGCTGCCTTAATTGAACTTGCGGGTTATGAGTGCGCTTACTATGAAGCTTGGCTCTTATCACTTTAACCTTGAAATTAGTATTGAAATTAAATAAAATTAAAATCCATATCGGGATGGGGATGGGTGACGTAATCGGCAACCAATAACATAAGTCGGCTTCTAAATTCTTCACGACGTTTCTGCTTCTAGAAACTTCCTGACTCTTTTTGGCATTGGCTTAGGTTAGGTTGATTCTGAAGTATTATTTGTATACTTCAAATATTTACGCTATTTGCTATCTCCCTTTCTCTCTTCCTTTCTCTCTCTCACACCATTCGCTTCGGCATACAGTGACATAAGTCGACTTCTAAAATGTCGATGTTTCTGCATCTCGAAGCTTCACAGACTCCTGAATTTACATAAAATATAAGCCAGAGAAGTTGCTGGGTGTAAGTGTAAGTGATTAAGCGGGGGCTTGTCACCCCGATGTCCCCCAACTGACGAATAGATATTTATATACGCCCATGTTTTTAAATGGTTGTCATCTAATATACAAACTACTTACACAAATCTAATACACGCACATTATACTTAGCACCATTATGATAAATTTATCCACATTTCTTTAACCCTTCAACCTTCGCCGTACCTAAATTGCTTCAACCCATATTAATATATATATTTTCATATAGCAAGTCATACCATTTAAGCTAAGCTCGTCACTCAGAATTTGAGTCATTGCTATTAGGTATTCGAGGGTTAAGAAAAAAACGAAACATACAAACACTGATAAGAACTCGCTTGACTACCAGTACCGATAATGTAGTGTATAAAATTATGATCAACGCTTAAAGCAAAAACAACTTGCGGTTTTTTGTCTGTCCGTCCACCAGCACAAGCAGAAATCCATTCATACTTGAGTGCCGGGCATGACGTCATCGGTTTGAGCCACCGAGCCACCTGCCCCAGAATCCCCATATCGTATCTACTGAGCAACTAATCGCAAAACTGATTGAAAAACAGGTCGATGGTTTTATCTATAGACGCATGAACCAATTTTTCAATTCCAGTACAAAAAGTTTATCTTCTTGAAAACATCGCGCATATAATATTGAAAATGAATGCAAATAATTTTTTTTTATTATGAAGCTGACGATTAGTTGTTGATTTTGCTATAAACACATCACCAGTGGAAGAACTGGTTGATGTGAAATCGCAAAAATCAAATTTTTTTAATTTTTGCCAAGTGATTGATAAACTGGTTGAAAAACTGAAAATAACGCCTCAACTCATCTACACACGATTTGCTTTCAACAACCAGCAACCAGTTTTGCGATTAGTTGCTCGTCTGTAGGACCCTTTTTGCTCTTATGTTTGACAGCTACGGTACCCGGCACTCCGAGAGTGCACAACCTTGTCTTATTCAACCATGTCATGATTCCATGGTATGATGATTTACAAGGTAGGAGTGACAGTTCTTTTGGCGATTTGGAGCATGGTAGAATTATAAGGTAGGGCCGACTCGGAGAGGAATGAAGTAGCAGAATAAAGCGGGCTAGATGTCAAAATCAGCTGTTCATCTTGTGTTTCTTTATGTTCATGTTTCGTAGTTGATTTGAGGTTAAAATTTTTACAGTTTTTTTTTGCCAATTTAGGGCTTCTTTCACATTTTATAGTTTTTATTACACTGTTTTAATAATATTTTCACTCAAATTATCACAAATTCAACACACGCGACCGCACTGTTTGCAACTTGGAACCATAAAATATTTTCTTCATTTGCAATTCCTAGGAAATTCGTCGTTTTGACAACAAACCAACCTTTTCATTATCTACTATTCCTTGACGCGTGAGAACACTAAGCCAACCGACCCTACCCATAGAAGTAAGAGATATGTAATGGTATATAACAGGTATAATGATTAACAAGGTAGGAGTGACCATGATACAATGATAAGGTAAGGCCACTTTGATGAGTGCTCTAACGCGTCAATGAAGAGGTATATAAGGTATAAGGATAATGAAAAGGTACTTATATGTCAAAACGACGAATTTCGTAGAAATTGCAAATAAATAAAATATTTTACGTTTCCAAGTTGCAAACAGTGCGGTCGCAGCTGTTAAATTTGTGATAATTTGAGTAGAAATATTATAAAAAAAGTGTAATAAATACTATAAAATGTGTAAGAAGTCTTAAAATTGCAAAAAAAAATGTAACAGTTTTAACCTGAAAACAACTGCGAAACGTGAGCATAAAGAAAATCGCGATGAACAGCTGATTTTGACATCTATCTCCCTTTATTCTGCTTTCTACTCCATTCCTCTCCGAGTCGGCATTACCTTATAATTCTGCCATGATTTGGACTTGTCAAAAACACATTGAAAAGAGAAAACGAAGAAGCAGCAAAACCAAGGTTGATTTATAAGGTTGTCGCAGGTCTGATCGCACTCTCTTCTCAGTACCCATAATTGTCAAAACCATGACAGAATTATAAGGTAAGGTCATCACGGAGAGGAATGGAGTAGAAAGCAGAATAAAGCTACATTGATGTCAAAATCAGCTGTTCATCGCGAATTTCTTTATGCTCACGTTTCGCAGTTGTCTTTAGGTTAAAACTGTTACAGGTTTTTTTTTGCAATTTTAAGACTTCTTTCACATTTTATAGTTTTTATTACACTTTTTATATAATATTTTCACTCAAATTAGCACAAATTTAATACCCGCGATCGCACTGTTTGCAACTTGGAAACATAAAATATGTTCTTCATTTGCAATTTCTACGAAATTCGTCGTTTTGACATTAATGGTGCTTCTCATTATCCACTCTTCGTTGACGCGTGAGAGCACTTAGTATCATGGGCCTACCTTATCATTGTATCATGCATTGTATCATGGTCAAAACCAGCCAATTTTGCGAATGACTACGAAAGAAAAAAGGATGATAAAAGAAAGCACTTGCAGATTTTCTATGAGCTGTCAACTTCGATTTGACAATTATGGGTAATCGCTCTCTCCATTGCGACAACCATATAAATCAACCTTGAGCAAAACAGATGACAAGTTAAACTTTGTATTGATTTGACAACTTCCGATCGCCGCTCGTGAGAAAAAAGGTAGTTGTCAAGGCTACCTTGCAAAATATTGTATCATGGTTCATTCATTTCACTAATGTGTGAATACACGCCCTGCTCAAGGTTCATTAATATAGGTTAAGTCACTTGAGAGAAGCTCGGTCGAACTGCCAGAATGGATAAAAGGAAATCAAGAAAAAAACCTGAATCTGTACAATTTTTAGCTAACAGCTACTTTGACAGTTCGAGCACTGGCGGAAAGAGTCCTTTTCTCAAAAGTGTTTTGAGGTTCTACAAAAAAGAAAATACAAGGCTTACTTTCTTATGAAATGTGTTAATACTTGGTGATTATATTAATATATTAGATGCATGCGTAGCTTTAGAGAATGGAAACTAAAAACCAATTAAACTTTGCTGTGCTGTCCCCAATCGTATCCGAGTCGACTACTGCCCCTCGATATAGTGTTGAGTCGCAGATTGAATTCTCCATATGACTCCGTAGATAAGCCTTGAAAACAGAGATGATTAAAATATGTTAAGGAATACAAATATAGCCATTCACCCTTATTTTTCGATCCCTCAGCTAGAATTTTTGGCATCTTTAATTCTGGATTCTTGTTTGTAAGCCAATTAGAAATCTCTGTTAACATATTTGTGCACTTGGGTATAATTATAGGAGCTCTTATGATATTATCCACTTGAGATCCAAGAACTGGCATATGCAATCGACAATAGCCCAACGCAATTTCAACCCCCCATTTATTTTTTCCGTAAATGCATATTATCATTTGTGGCCCTAAAATATAAAGTTATTATATTCATCTGTAGATTGACGAGAAAGTTGTTAAAATACATCCAAATGGATTTGTGCTTTTGTAAGTCAGCTCGATGGGCATGTTGAACACAATATTATCATTTATGCACCCGCCTCTATTTGCTGCCGATTGTGTTATTCCAGTTTTGGGACCCGAAATTAATTTCCAATCAGGACCAGCAACCATTTCATAACGACAAAAAAGTTCAGAAGCATCTGGTCCAAGGGGAAATGACACTGATTCAATTTGACCAGTAATAAAAATATTAAAATAACTTGCAGCTGAAAAATTGTCCATTTTATTATGTATTTTATTTTTTGTTTGTTTTTAAAAATGATTTGCCATGGTAATCTACAATTGTAATAGCACTGCCAGCGCTTGAGAACAATGGATACGTACACTAGCCAGAAAAAGTCTTCGCTCATGGTTCCTTGAATGTTTTTTTTTTTATATTAAAACTTTTAAAAATTTGAATTTTTAAAAGTATTATACAAAATACAGTTGCGCATTCCTTTACATTTCGAACGCAAAATTTCACGGAATTATATTGCTTTGCCTCAAAGTTAACGGCATTTTTTCGCGCTCAAATCTCCGCTCACAATACAAATCTTTAGTTTTTCTAAATTTGACATAGTAAGGAAAAGTAGTCTGTTTACGTGATATAAGCAAAAGGTAAGATTTTTTTATATATAATTTAAATAATTATATTTTGATATTTAGCTTTATATAAATCTTTAGCATAATTCGAAATGAATAAAAAGGGTAGAGAAATAGGCATATTTATTTCTGTGCGTATTAAAACTGTATTAAACGTATAACGTTCGCAAACGAACATTTAAATAAGCCACCAAATTCTGGATCTCTGTTGTGATCGGACAAAACTCTGGAACTTATAAGGCACCAAGAATATGAAATTCGTCACCACAATTACCCGATCTCAACCCAATCGAGCATTTATGAGCTTTTCTTGAGCGTAGAATCCGTACACACAGGATCACAAGCAAGGAAATGCTTAAAACCAGCATCTTAGACGACATCGGCGAAAATATCATTGGAGGATACTAAGAAGTTGGTCTTATCAATGCCAAACCGACTGGCAGAAGTTTTAAAACGTCGCACAGTGATGCGCCCAATAGGCAAAAGTCTAAAAATTTGGTGTCGTAAATATTCAAGTGTTTGGTATATTTGGAAAGGTATTAGTTTCATTAAAAAAAACGAACAGTTTTTGATTTACTGATTACTGTTCTAGTAGGAGCTTTGGAAAATTGACCTTTTGCAGCATAAAACTTGCATTTTTAGGCTTTCTACAGGAAAAATTCCCAAAAATACATTTTTCACACCTTTCGATTCAGTTAAACAAAATTTGAAAGAATGCTAATAGAGGAACAAATAAAATAAAAATTATTTTAAAATGTGTGTTTACCATTATTAACATTAATTAACATAAGGCTATTCACAGTTTAAACGTATATTAACAAAGCGTATTTTTAGCATTTGTTATTTTTGTGAGCACCTCAGTATGTGACTGCCGTATTCAATAATTATGCAACGCTGTAGGCAGGGCATAAAAATACGAGACACAAAAAACACGTCCAAGGGCTACTTTTAATTTTGCGTTTGCATGCAAAACAACAACAAAGCAAAATACGCTTACGTAATTGGCGTAAAAATAACGAATCGTAAATTAAACAGGCCTGCGTACTCAACCTGAACAGCCTAAATAAATTTTTTGTGCATCTTATAATAGCTCAATAGGGCTATTCACAATCTTGAGTATTTGGAATTGCAAATTTATGCTATTGTAAAAATTTGCCATCAATCGTGAGCGGTCTCTTTCCGTTTACTTTGCAATACTTGTTGCAAAGAATGAAATGAACAGCTGATTATTCACTGACTGTGATGAATTTTTTATTGGGTCTCTTCCGTTTAATTCGTTTTTTTTTTATTTACTTATTTTCAATATCTTTGTTTTTTAGTTTTTTGACAATCAGCTGTTAGCTCATAGCGTTTTCTTTTTTCGAAAAATTCTGCACTTTTTTCTGCACTTTTTGTGTTCTTTTCTCAAAAAAATTTTGAGCTCTAAAATTAAATTGTGTTCTTTTCTAAAAAATGTTGACCTGAAAAGTATAAAGACTGCCGAATTCTTGCACTCAAGATCGACGGTTTCAGAGTTCTGCTCCCAAATGCTACCAACTTAAAATAACATTTCCTCATTCTCATTAGGCGAAATTGTGTCTTAAGTCTTTTTGCCATTTTTGCAACTTTAAACGCTCATATCTGCTCAACGCTACCACTTATCAAATCCTGCATACCTACAGGTCATGACCTTTCTAATGATATATCAAGTGTTGCTGTAGCGTTTGTAGATTTGCTGGAATAAGGGGAGCCTTACCGGAATAAATAAAGGGTCGCTAAATAACTTTTTTTTTTTGAAAATGCAAAAAAAAAAACTACTGAATATTTTCTCAAATCTCTTTTTTTATTTGAATGTACAATCCTTCCGGTTAATAATGGAAAATAATTTCATTCAAATGGCTGCCTCGGCTGGCCATGCAGTAGCCTACACGATCGGTCCAATTTTTAAGCACATTATCGATTGTGTGCAGCTGTATTTCACCAATGGCTTCACGAATATTGTCCTTTAAAGCGTCAATTGTCTCTGGCTTGTCGGCGTAACACTTATCTTTGAGGGCACCCCACAAATAATAGTCCAACGATGTCAAATCGCAGCTCCGAGGTGGCCAAACGACGGCTGATAATGCGATCTTCAAAAACAGGGCGCAAAACATCGAGTGTAGCTTCGGCTGTGTCCTGCCGTCCTGTTGAAACCAAATATCCTCTTCAATTTTTGTAAACAAAAATTCGTTCAAAATGGCCCGATAACGATGGCCATTGACTGTAACGACCACTCCTTGCTCATTTTCAAAGAAAAATGGCCCAATTATGCCTCTGGATCAAAAACCGCACCAAACAGTGACTCGTTTTGGGTGCATCGACTTTTCAATGTATGCGCGTGGGTTTTCTGTGCCCCAAATGCGACAATTTTGCTTGTTTACACACCCGCCAAGATCAAAATGAGCTTCATCTGAAAAGATGATTTTTTTGGCAAATCGGCATCTTCTGTAAGTCGATCGCAGGCAATATTTCCCAGCGTTGTTCAAGCGTATACACAACCATATTCGTTCAGCGGAAGGATAAAACTAATTATCTGTCAAATCAGACATGTGCTAAGTGTTACCATTCACGAAATAAGCACTAGTTGAAAAAAAAACCGTTAGATGGCGGACCCTTTATATAGATTGTATTGACATTTTATTAAAGAGTGAGCTTCTTTTTTGCAAACTACAAATATTTATTATAATTAAATATAAAATAGCTGATATAAACGAATTAGCCACATCAGTGGTTTTGACGATATTAACGAAATTATTACAAATAGTTTATTTACTATCAACAAAACTTTCGTCGCCAGACATTTTGAATTTTATTTTGTGTTTTTCTATTTCACGGAAGACTTGATATTTATTTGACGCATGGTAGAATAAAAGAAGGTAGATGAATTTCGCACTGCGCTCTCTTTCTCATAGCCAAAAATGTCAATCACTTTTTTGCTTACATTTTGCCAATTAAAGCTTTCTCTTCGCTTTCAGGTTTTCTATGAGCTGTTAAATTCGCTTTGACAGTAACGGCAGTCTGCCTCTCCGAAATGCATTTACCCATGGCAGAATTATAAGGTAGGGTCGACTCGGAGAGGAATGGAGTAGAAAGCAGAATAAAGCGAGATTGGTGTCAAAATCAGCTGTTATCGCGAATTTCTTTATACTCACGTTTCGCAGTTGTTTTTAGGTTAAACCTGTTACAGGTTTTTTTGCAATTTTAAGACTTCTTTCACATTTTATAGTTTTTATTACACTTTTTTTATAATATTTTCACTCAAATATAACACCCGCTACCGCACTGTTTGCAACTTGGAAACATAAAATATTTTCTTCATTTGTAATTCGTCGTTTTGACATATATGTTCCTTCTCATTTATAAGGTTGTCGCAGGGCTGATCGCACTCTCTTCTCAGTACCCATAATTGTCAAAACCAGCCAATTTTGCGAATGAATACGAAAGAAAAACGGATGATAAAAGAGAGCACTTGCAGATTTTCTATGTGCTGTCAACTTCGATTTGACAATTATGGGTACTCGCTCTCTCCCTTGCGACAACCTTATAAATGAACCTTGACTTAACCTATATTAATGAACCTTGGCCATGGAGGTGAGAACTTATTACACTGAATAAAATAATACGATCAGTCGCAGTGCAAACTTCATGCCGTGAGGTTGCGGCCGCTTGCTTCTGCGTTGCCCTATTGAATACAACATATCATTAGAGCTTTTGTTTGTTCATTCGATACGATCAGTTGTTGTACGAACTTCACGCTGTCAAGTTGTGGCCACTGTATTCTGCGTTGCCTAAGGTTGCGAACCAAGTGAACGCTTATTGCTCGCCAAAAAATATCGAGCCAAAAACACATTGGAGTAATAAAGCATCCAAGTCATGCATCTCTTTTGCAATACAGCGATAGAATACAAAGCTTTGCAATACAATCACAAAAATGTGAATGTAGAATTTTGCGCACGCCTGACTTAAATGATCATCTTTGACGATCTAGTCAAAGCTGTATTCGGCAAAACAAATGACGGAAATACGGCTCGTAGATTTTTCTCCAACAATGATATTACAGCTGAAATCACTAGAATTAATGAGGATTTGATTAAAAACTTTTCTATTATTCAGAGGTCGCTTTCGTGTGGACTGCCAATTAATATTACAGCATTTTAAGAATTGGTTAAAATGACGAGAAACTTGTATTTGATACACAATGGTTGGTATTATATGCAATGTAATCAGATATGATTTTCTGTTTTTATCTGAGCATTGCCATGCGTTGTCATGTTGTGCATAACCAGATAAACGCAAATCCCATTAAGGGGGTCCTCTGGTAATCTATGCCAAATTTTAGCCTTTTTTCAAAATATTGTGGAAAGAGAACGAGTAAAGATATTTTAGTTCCGTTTTTTGATTTGGGTAGCTTAATTTAATGAAAAAAATACAAAATTTTGAAAAAGTGAATTTATGGACCGTTCAGAAAGTTCTCGGCCTGGTAACGAGGTTCTCCGGAAAAAAGGTGGGTCCAAATTGCGCACGATTCCAAGTGTAAACATCGTCTGAAAAAAAATATTCAGTTACTTAGAATGAATGTCCCTATAGCCCCTACCTCAGAAACAAAAATCGAAATTTTTTTAGGGGGGGAGCCGCCACTTTGAAAATGAAAAATCGAATTTCGACCTTTTTTTTTGTAGTCTAGTGTAGAAAAAAAATAGTAAACATTATTTTTTCGGCAAGTTTGAGGTAGGGGCTATAGCGGCGTAAATTCTGCGTCGTTTCATGCCTCATATATCAAAATCGCTCAAAAACTGTTTGAGTTATCGTGCGCAAAGTTTTGAAAAACATGGTTTCGAGAAAAACGCGTTTAAAGTTTTGACTTCAATTTTGAGGCACACAAATGACATTAACACATATTTTTTTAATACAATACTTACGAATATTAATCGGCAATTCCAGCCCCATAAAGTGTGCCTTCCTCCATCTCATAAAACGAGTTTTCCATGGCTTTTTGGGCTCTGCGGGCTGTGCGACCCTCTTTCGATGATGCGTACGTTTTTAGCTCTGAGCGTTGAAGTCGTTTTCCGTCGCGAGATTCAGCATACATCTCGGCTTGTGGGCCGATGACAATACAAATTGTTGACATTATTTTTAAAATACTTGTGAAGCCTTCGTTGAAAATGCAGGTTGCCAGAAAATTTGCGATTTCGACTGTGGTAGCACCACAGTAGATATGTTTCGGCGCAAAGGTCCACAAAAGCGAGTTGAACGATTCGTTACAATTTTGCGTTTCACCTCCAGTGCATCGGTTGAGTAGATCGTCGGATGATAACGCTTCGTGTATGGGCTTCATTACTTGCAGAACCTTTCCATCAAGTGGGGCGTACGTGTGGTGAAATGAGGCTAATGAGCCTTCTGCTGCTGACTTTTGATAGGCGCACCAGCTGGACTCACCAGGTGAGCAATACATATGTTGTGGATTACTATCACTTGAACTTTTGTGATAATATGTTGACCATATTTCTTTTCTCATGTTTTCCACAGAGTCCTTATTACGTCGAATAGCAAGTCCATAGTAAGTAGTCAGCTCGCTTATGACTTTGTCTGTCAGTTTGCCAGTGCCTTTTCCACCGATGCCTTTGTTTTCTTTTTTGGCCTTGCGCAACCGTGTGCCCATGCGTTTTTGCACGTGAGCGATGCACTCCTTTTTTGTGACAACGGGGTCGCCGTTATACGGATCAAGGTCTATAATGGCCTTGAAGGTTTTGCTGTCGCCATCGCCAATATATTTTTCATATTTTATGCCATATTTTTCGATCGATGAGGCAAACATTTCCTTCACGGCATCTACCTCCATCTTGCCCGCACTCCCACTGTGGTTGTTTGTGCATGTTTTCTGGTGCGATTCGTACCATTCTTCGAAGTCTGCAGAGTCATTTTTTTTTCCCCCACATTTTGCATGCCTGGCAAAGGCTTGATTTGACAACGGAGTCAACCACTTTTTTGGTATGTTTACCGACGAGCGTAGTGACACCAAAAAGAGACGAGAATCCCCGTTTTTTCCAGGTGCCATCCCCTGAAACGGTCAGCAATGAGGAGTCACAGTCAGGATTTTTTTCTTTCTGCTGTTCCTGCTCTTCTTTAACCGCATTCAACAGGCACTGCTTGTAAACTGCTTTAGCAGACACATGCATGTTTTTCAAGGTGCCATAGTACGCATCAAGGCACAATCCTTGGCATATGTCCATTAATCCGCAGAACATATTAATACCTTCTCTCCCTATTCCAAGCAATCTCATGGCAAATATCAACCGGCGATTTACAACAAAAGATTTACCGACCACCGGCGAAGAATTAATATACTGTGTAGCTTTACATTGGCACTGCAGACTCACTTTGAAGCCGACTCCACGCATACATGTTTTTCCAAATCGAATTTTTTTTTTACATTGGGCGCAGATAACCAGAGCAGCAAGCGTTTGGAAAAATGAAAAAAATTCCAAGAAACAGAACTGGAGGTTGTTTTCGATGATGACTTCATTCGCTGGCAAAGTCGGTGTCCTCTACTTGGGAGTGCTGGTTTCCACGGAAATGCCTCTTTTTTGTTCGATACGCGTACTTACGCGGCGCGTTTGGGTGGCTTTTTTTATCCATAGCAAAAAAAAAAACACAAAACGATTTTTCTTTTATTTTACAACAGCAGTTATCGCGCACGCGTAGCTTTCAGCGTTCGAAAATAAACTGAATCTCGTTCGTTTGCTTCTTTCATGTGAACACCTGGGCTCAAAATCATTTCAACCCCTAAATCAAAACATGCATGTATACATACTGCATGTATACATACTGTGTGTGTATATTTTGTAATATCAATACATATTTTGGAAGAATTCCACAGAATTTTCGACTAATGACTGCAGGCAAATAAACAACTTTGTTGATGCGTTATTTTGACGAAAACATACCTACACAAAAATGCCTGTATCTCCTAAACTATTTCGAATTTTGAAAAATCCTTTTGGGAAAATGTTTTTGAGTATCTGAGCAATAGAAATATGAAAAAAAAATCGAAAAAAATCAGATTTCGGATTACCAGAGGACCCCCTTAAACAGATTTTCATGTGACACTTTTTAAGACATGCAGTGCCAAGCTATGCGAGTCTAACTGGCCCATAATTGGACCATAAGTGTGGCAAGCCACTTAGTGTGCATGAATACATAAGAACGCATTGTAGGTGTATTTTGTAGTTTCGTTACGTGCCGTAAATGGGCAGAGGCCTTTATTTTCATTATTTTCCCATATAAAAAAATTCTCCAAGGGGGGAATAAAGCCACTTTTATTCCGTTTGTAGATCCGCTACTGGGTACCATTGTCTCCGACTGCTTTAAAAAATTGTGAGAACAAAACAAAAAGGCCCAAATATGCCGTGGTTATGCTAGCCAAACATGATTTCCGAACATTTGGTGCATGATACAATGATAAGGTAGGGCCGTTTCGCTGAGTGCTCTCACGCGTCAACGAAGAGTGGATAATGAGAAGCAACATATATGTCAAATCGACGAATTTCGTAGAAATTGCAAATGGAGAAAATATTTTATGTTTCTAAGTTGCAAACAGTGCGGTCGCGGGTGTTAAATTTGTGCTAATTTGAGTGAAAATATTATAAATAAAGTGTAATAAAAACTATAAAATGTGAAAGAAGTCTTAAAATTGCAAAAAAAAAACCTGTAACAGTTTTAACCTAAAAACAACTGCGAAAGGTGAGCATAAAGACATTCGCGATGAACAGCTGATTTTGACACCAATTTAGCTTTATTCAGCTTTCCACTCCATTCCTCTCCGAGTCGACCCTACCTTATAATTCTGCCATGTTTTGGTGTTCATTTTCGTTTATTTATTCTCTTCGCTGAAATCAAGGTTGATATGACCCCTTTCACATTGGTCAAGAATTGAATTCAATTTTCAGAGTTTGTAGGCAATTCGCCGCAAATCGGAAGCGACGAAGGGGAGAAAAAGTTGACGGTCTCGATGTCTCTGTACCGTCAATTTTTTCGTGTTCCCTTTTGTTCTTTTAGCATTTTTCTCAGATTACTTCATTTTATTTTTTGTATATCGTCGTGCATCTCTCTCTCCCTTATTAATTTGTTGGCTTCAGTTGCTTACGTTTGCTTGCTTTAAATTTTAAGAAAACAAGCAAAAAAACATATGAAATTGAATTCAATTCTTGACCAATGTAGAAGCTTTCGTCAAGTCCAAAAGAGAACGTCAAAAAAAATTACTTTCAATTCTTGACCAATGTGAAAGGGGACTTTATAAGGTTGTCGCAGGGCTGATCGCACAGTCTTCTCAGTACCCATAATTGTCAAAACCAGCCAATTTTGCGAATGACTACGAAAGAAAAACGGATGATAATAGAGAGCAATTGCAGATTTTCTATGAGCTGTCAACTTCGATTTGACAATTACGGGCACTCGCTCTCTCCCTTGCGACAACCTTATAAATCAACCTTGGCTGAAATGTTTGTTTGGTGGTTATGCTTCTGTTTGCTGCACAGTTGCATCAATGTTATAATATTCTACAACACAAATTAAAGAACAACCCTAATTTTTATGTATACACTTTTTAATACACTTTTCAATACACTTTCTTACACTTCGGTCAAGCTGCGACTGCAAGTAAATACCATTCCTACATAAAATATATGAAATTAAATACAACACAACAATAAGAATTGATGAAAATTAATCCGCAATTTGATTTAAGACTATTTTTTGTAGCAAACTTGTGAAAGCACAAAATTGTTAGTGTTTATTTGGAGCGACAATAAATACTGAGCATTTTTGCTCAACACATGTTGTTCGACTTTTTCTCAATATCTGTTCTTTGTTTTTAAGGTTGCTTGTTATTTAAAATAAGTTCCTTTATAACTTATTTAAATTTTTACTACTTTTTGCTAATTTTTTGATGCTTTTATGGAAAATGACTGCAGGCAACACCGGCAAGTTCGGCATGTTTGCTACATGATAGACCCCTTTCACATTGGTCAAGAATTGAAAGCAATGAAAGTGAGAACAAAAGGGAACACGAAAAAATTGACGGTACAGAGACATTGGTACCGTCAATTTTTCTCCCTTTCGTCGCTTCCGATTTGCGGCGAATTGCCCACAAGCTCTGAAAATTGAATTCAATTCTTGACCAATGTGAAAGGGGTCATACAATGATAAGGTAGGCCCGCTGCGCTGAGTGCTCTCACCCGTCAACGAAGAGTGGATAATGAGAAGCAACATTAATGTCAAAACGACGAATTTCGTATAAATTGCAAATGAAGAAAATATTTTATGTTTCCAAGTTGCAAACAGTGCGGTCGCGGGTATTAAATTTGTGCTAATTTGAGTGAAAATATTATATAAAAAGTGTAACAAAAACTATAAAATGTGAAAGAAGTCTTAAAATTGCAAAAAAAACCTGTAACAGTTTTAACCTAAAAACAACTGCGAAACGTGAGCATAAAGAAATTCGCGATGAACAGCTGATTTTGACATCAATGTAGCTTTATTCTGCTTTCTACTCCATTCCTCTCCGTGATGACCTTACCTTATAATTCTGCCATGGTTTGCTATTTCAATCAGCAATCAAAAATGTTCGGTCTGAGAGCGAGAGAATGAATTTGAGAAAAAGTTAATTTCTCACTTTACACGAGAAACAATAACAACAAAAAATGTTCGGCAATCTTGTTTGGCTAGCACAAGGTTTATTAAACAGGTTAAGTCACTTGAGAGAAGCTCGGTCGAACTGTCAGAATGGATATAAGGAAATCAAGAAAAAAAAAACCTGAATCTGTACAATTTTTAGCTAACAGCTACTTTGACAGTTCGAGCAAAGGCAGAAAAAGAGTGCTTTTCTCTCAACTGACTTAACCTATATTAATGAACATTGGGCTAGCATAACCACGGCAATAGTAGATATGTTTCCGTACTCGATTGTAGTAACTTGCAATGTGCTTCCGTACTTTTTCTAGCTAGAAGAACAAGCATGAAATCGCTCTCTCGAGCTCGAAAGTTACTCGAAGTGTGCTAGAAGAAATTTGTTCCAGCTACATAAAAACAAGCGTCAAGAAGAATAAGCATTAAAAAGAACAAACAAATGTCGAATTGTCGTTCGTTGTTTGGTTATGTTGTGCGATAAAAAACAAATTTACAAATTGTTAAATATCAATAAATAACAATACATATAAATGAATAAAAAATACCAAGTTGGCGCATTTGTAAAAAGTTAAAATTGGCGCTGTTTACATTTGATAGACAATCAGCTGTTTTTGTGCTTGAAACTAGCTAGAAGTCATATCCGTACTTTTGAAACTATTCTCAAATTTCATTTTACTCTCTCACATTGAACTTTACTTGACTTTTACTCGAAAATGTGTACGGAAACGCACCTACGAAAAAAAAAACGAAATGGCCATTTCAGCCCTTGAAAGGACTTTGACCGAGCTTCTTATGATCAATTGTGTTGTGTGTGATGTGAAATGTTTGCACACAAATGATCGAGAACTGGACGTACACCTATGGTGTAGGAACTGGATCTACGGAAACGCACCTAGTACATTAATTTCGATACTTCGTACCGAAAAAATAAAAATGTACCAAAAATAGTACAAAAGTACGTTCTGTGCAAGCTTGTGCGAAATCCTCTCTTGGTGATGAGAATCAGGAAAAATAAAGTTTTTTGAGATACAATAATTTAACTGTGCTCGTTTAGTTCGTTTCTGTTGGTTTAATTGTTGCGCTTTGAGTAATTAATATATACATATGATTATAATTACGAAAATTCAGAGAACTTCAGATTAACCTGTTGTTTTCTTAGTATATACTCTAGTAGATTCCTGAATATAAAAAAGTTACACAAGTAAAGTTTTAGTTTCGGGACCTTAATTTGCAAATTTTTCATGCTATTGATAAGAATATCATTAAAAGTGATAACGTTTCAAATCAATTTGTGATTTCCATGGAATATATACGCAATTGAAATTCTTAGAACCTGAAGCAGCATCTATTCGCGATTGCTATAAAAAAAATCATTTAAAACCTTTAACCAGATAGTCAGTATACTTGTTTCAGTCGATTTCCAAAAAAGACAAGTACAAGATTTCACCCAACTTTGGAGTTGCAGCTGCTGCTATCATCAGTATCAACAATTGAATGTCAAATATAAAAAGAAGCTATCCCGGTAATCCATTGAGCAGTTTTTATATGCGGTGTACATTTCAATCTTATTAACCGACGTGGGTGGATAGACAGTAAGCCAACACGTACATTGCAAGTAGATAAGATTTTTGAGACTCAGCTTATTGCGATTGATAGCTTCGAGTTGTATATTAACAAAATTACGTTTTTGGTGGAGTTTTTTTACAGAAGGTGAAAACTTCCTAAATCGATATCAAAAAGTTTTCACCATGGGTACAGAGCTAAAATAAAGGGTTAGTATCTTCTAGGAAGAAAAACATTACATGCTATTGCTGTTAGCTCTTGCTATATTGACTCCCTAAAGATTATAAGAAATTTAACCGACATTGAATTGTCTTAAGTTTGAATTATTCAGCCTACCAAAACAATGAGACAGAACAGGATGAGATATACTTAAGTGGTACTAATCAACTTCAACAATTTGCCACCATTTTTATCAGTGACTACTGCTTACTTATTCTGATAGTGTTTGAATGGTTCGCAATTCTTTTGCATTCCGTCGCGTTCCATTAGCTGTTTTGCCATCTTCATTTTAATCACAGTTAAATATTGTAACACAACATTCGTGGATACTCGTCTTGTGTAGCCTTGGCTAAATGCAAGAAAAGCAAATCAAACAACATGCAGAAGAGGAACACAATAACATTTAGGTAAGTTTTATTTAGGGTATTTACTAGGATTAAATACATGTGATCATAACTTACATTCTCTTGTGGCTCAATGTACTACAATCTAGTTGTTAGTGTTCTTTGGTAATTTTCTTTAATGCAGATCCTACACATAGGAACCTGCTTTTACCTAAGATTTACCTAAGAAGAAGAAACATCGTTCCACTATCACTCTAGAGACTTTAGTGATAGTTTTGTTTTGTTGCACTATAAATAAATTTAGTGGTAGTGATTTCTTCACTACACTCAAATAGTGCAAAATTTGAGCAGGCACTACATAAAAGCTGGAATTCAAAATTTTTCCACTCAACGTTCAAATATTATTGCTTTTGAAATTATTTTAGCCAGACTTTATTATTTTATTTATTATTTAGTGTTATGCGTGTTTTGAAATGTTTGAATACAAATAATTGCATTATCCCTAAGCTAACCTAATAAATGTTGAGCAAAATGGCAATGATAAACTCATTTATAAGCAGTTAAAGAACCTTCATTCTGTTAGTAGGTAGCATTGCATAACTTGAGTGATATCTAGATAAATGTTCCTTAACGATTCATTTACTTGATATAAACTCTTTTCAACATACTACTTTACAACCGCAAATAATTGTTAGCATCTTTTGTTTTTTTTTTTTTTGAATACTTAATACTAAAAATAAACTGATGACCTTTTCTTCCGTTAGGGCAGGTATTTTTCCACTATTAATTTTAGTGAAAAAAGATTTGCAATAAGCTGTAGAATTTTTTTTCCACTATTCTTATTTGAATTATAGTGAAAAATTTTTTAGTACCGCTATCACTAACGTATTGTGAGGCTAATATTTTTGAAAACATCAGTAAACATCAATAGAAGTAGTGAATATTTTTACACTATGAGTACATGATAGCTGAAACTGAAGATTTAGTACACTACCCCCATATCTGGGTATTAGGTCACTCTAGTGGCAGAAAAATTAGCATATTTTGGGAATTCTTGTCAGTAAACATTTTATTTTAACCCTCCATTACTAACGCAGGGTGGATTACACCCATAAGTAAGTTCGTGCCATTTTGTGCAAAATAGCGCTGCCAAGATTATTCTGAAATTAGCCAAAACGACAACGGTGACGGCCGTGGCGCAGTGGGTAAAGTGTGTGGCCCATACTCCAGAGAACCCTGGTTCGAATCTCAACTGACACCAAGTTTTTTCAATTCAATTAATTTTTCTGTTCGGCCATCAGCTCTCTGCAGACAATGGCAAACCTCAGAGAGTAAAAACTGCCATGAAGAGCTTCAGAGTCGGCATAAAACATGTAGGTCCAGTTCTCGATCATTTGTGTTCAAACATTTCACAACACACACAACAATTGATCATAAAAGTCCTTTCAAGGGCTGAAATGGTAATTTCGTTTTTTTTTTTTTTAGCCAAAACAGCAATAAATTTGTGGGAACTTATACTTAAGCAAATTGAAATAACTTAAACACTTTTGACGAAAGGGAGTGTAAAAGTTCATTTGCAGTCAATGTTGCAGAAAAACAAGTTTATTTTCGTTTTTACAGCATACTGAGCTTAAGAAGGGAAGTTTTTGGTTGGTTATAAAAATTGCGCCCGTTCAAAACCGTTAAAACTGAAACAAATATTTAAAAAATGGACTTTTTTCGAAATTTTGCATATAATCACATGTTAGAATTATCTAATAAACTACTATTTTCCATTCTTGATTGACGTCTATAGGGTAAATTATTATTATTCTTTTTATTTGCCACATAAAAGCTTCTGGAAAAAATACAATATTACAGTTAATCATGGTAGAATTCTTAGAGCTAATTACAGTTTCTTTTTAATTCATTAATTTTTATTTTAAATATTAACCTTAATTTATAGACGACATTCCTGAATAGAAGCTAAAGGCTAAAATATTTACGAGGAACCTCATTGTTAGTGACATTACTAAGGGTACCTTCATGTAATAGAAGCGTTTCTAAAGCCATCATACAACCACTATAAACAAAACACAACCAAAATTCCAAAAAAATCGCTTTACTAATACGGGAGATAATGAGAAAACTTTCACTTACAATAATACAACATACAACTTTACAACACCTTGTGAATTGCCTAATTATATATTATATATAATATATACAATACAAACAGGTATAAATGAAAAAAAGGACGAGCACAGCGGGAGATTAAAATTCTTTTGAATTTGATGAAACCAGGTGCTTGGCGGCGCAAGATAAATACGCAAGATAAAAAAAATTTTTTTTTATACGTTCTTTAAGGTATCATTACAGTTTCAGATTATGGAAAAAGTAAGCCATTTTCTAGAGTTAATAAATTGGGCCCTTTATTATATATTATACCTATTGATATACCTATACCTTAAACATAATTGAAGAGTTTTATAAAAAAAAAATGTGTGCCCCAAATTTTTTTTTTTTTTGGATAATGGTACCCATAAAAACAATTCAGATTGAAAATGCTTTAGAGTAAATTACTTTCTGTGTATTTTAGATGTTTAGTATTGAAGGTATTAGAGTTTGCTAATAGGTAGTTTATTCCAGCATCCTGCAGTTCGTACAAGAAACTATCAAAAATGGATTTTGAAATTTTGGGAATTATTATTAGTGGTATTCTTGTATAATGAGTGAAATTAAATCTGTGAACCAAATAGTTAGGAATCCTTGTTTTAATGAATTTATAGAAAAATAAGACTAAACGAATTTTTAAAAATTTTTATAATGGAACATTTCAGAAATTTTAAGGCGTACTCGAAATATGGTCACACCAACAAATACCATACACGAAACGAACAACTTGATTAAATATTACTTCCAGGTTCTTTACATTGTAACCAACGGTACAAGTAGAGACTACAATGCAATAAGATAAGCTAGATATGTCGGAAAAACATCAATGTTTTGCTTCGATGCATCGAAAATTTTCCACCCGATGTATCAATTGTCGATGCATCGCTGTTTTTGAAAAACTGACATCTCTAGTGCACTGAACAGCCATTTCAGTTTTTCAATTATGCAAAAATAAAGAGTCGAGTTTGGCCAAAAAATAGAAATGACTCCAAAAAGTGTGGCTTAGACGTTTTTTGAGAAACGCAGCGAAAACAACGCGAATTCGAATTTGTGCAAAAAGACTATAATAATGAAACAGAATCAAGAGTTTTTCTAAACAACTCTAAATATTAGGGAGTATATTTGATGATTTAAAAACTTTTATGATTTCTGTGGGTTTACGAAAAAATATTTGACCTCATCCAAAGTCCGTTAGAACATAATAAGCTCAGTTATAGTAATGAATTTGAAATTTTGTACAATTTTGCTAATAACATATTTTGTTGCATCGATGTATGACCTCTGATGTATTGAAAAATATCAAAATAACTTTGATGCATCGAATCAAAGAAATACATCGAAGTATTTTCCCACTGACATCCTTAAGATAAAAAAAAACGGAATTGCCATTTTAGCCCTTGAAAGGACTTTGACCGAGCTTCTTATGATCAATTGTGTTATGTGTGTTGTGAAATGTTTGAACACAAATGATCAAAAACTGGACCTACACGTTTTATGCCGACTCCGGACTGCTTATGTTGTCAAGAAGCTTTTCTTGGCAGTTTTTACTCTCTGGGGGCTTGCCATTGTCTGCAGAGAGGTGACGGCCGAACAGAAAAATTAATTCAATTGAAAAAACTTTCTGTGTCAGGTGGATTCGAACCAGGGTTCTCTGGCGTATGGGCCACACACTCTACCCACTGCGCCACGGCCGCGGTAGTGAATATACAGTTATTCAATAAATTGATCAAGCTTTTTCTCATGAGTTAAAAACCTGTTTAATTGAAAAACAAAAATAAAACTTTTGATACAAAAATATGTCCCAAAGTTTTATTTAGTCACAATATAAAATATGTTATAAGATTTAAACAAAAGCTCTAACTTCATTTGAACAAAATAGAAATAAAAATTAAATAATAAATTCCATGCGATCAATTTATTGTGTGTAGAAGAATGTACTGATTACATTCTTTTAATATTATGTGTATCCTCCTTTTGCGTCAATAACTGCTTTTATACGTCGAGGCATGCTATTCTCTAAATTTTGACAGGTTTCTGGGGGATATTGTACCAAGCAGTGCTTATTTCTGACCTCAATTCGTCAAGGGTACCGGATTCTCCAGTCATTGAACGTTGGAGTATTCCCCAAAGATGTTCAATGGGATTCAAATCATGTGATTGAGGCAGTCAAGACAACTCCGGAGCCAGTTTTGAGTGACCCTAGCGGTGTGTTTTGGATCATGATCCTGTTGGAAGATAACGTCCGGAGAATTAACACCAAGAATATTTAACGATCCTCTGAGATGTGTGCTTAAGATGCCAATGTACGATGATGAAGTCATTCAACCCATTATTCGATGTACCTTTCCTATGCCTGCGGCCATCATACATGCCTATATCAATACGGAACCTCCGTCAAATTTTAAAGTTGGTTTCACATGTCTGGGCTGCAATTTTTCGGCGGGAGTTCGCCACACCCACTGGCGTCCATCTGAGCCAAGTCGATTAATTTTACTTTCATCTGACCAAACCACTTTCGCCCAGTCATCAGATGTCCAGTCTGCGTACTTTCTAGCAAACTCCGATATTTGCTGACCAATGCAACCGAAACCCCAACTTGAGCTGAAATTTCTCGGTGTGATAGTCCTTTCCGTAGCAACTCAATGATTAGCTTTTGCTTAGCTGAAGCCAAATCTTTGTTGTTTGAATCCATTTTATTAAAAAGAAGCTGTTAAAAATTTAAATAATTATACCCAATTATTTTTCAACCAGTTTAAAATTCTTAATTTACTTTAATTAAATAACTTAAGTAAAAATATTTAATTTAATGGTTGGCTAATGTGGAAAATTATTTCTTTTAGCGCACACTCAATAAATTGATCGCGTTACGTCATTTACTGATTTCACTAAACTGTGCAATTGCAATGTGCGCCCATCTTTTGATAGGTTTGGTATAATTGGGCCTATTCGGCGAAATCTGTTATTCTGTTACGGATTTTCTGTTATGAATCATAAAAGATGTCGGCCATAAAAGATCTGTTAAAATTGGTATTCAGCATTTCGAACTTTTATGGCACCCTGTTATCAATCTTCGAAAACAAAAATCTATTACAATTCCGTTAGCTTCTGTTATGAAACAGCTAATTGCTGTCAATAAATTCTTAAAGTGCACAGAAAGATAAATTACAATGCAGAGCGAAAAAATAAGTAATTCATTTAAATAATCAATTGCATTTTATCAATTAGCATTTTTTTGATAGGAAAACGCGACAAGAAAGTCTCATCGCCTGTGCTAGTGCTAATATTAAATAATCTAAGCGGAGTCAAATTGAGAGGGTAAGGTGTTGGGCTACTCCAGGTGGCAGCAGAATCTTATCGGCGTGCTACAAGTTGATCTTGCTTATGGATCAAATGTGCAGCTGCTGGAGCCACCTAAAGAGCTGTGTCTAACTGTTGAAAAGTGGCTCGCGTTCAGGTATGAGATGACATGAATTGCCTATGGGAGGAGAAATAAATTACTTTTCTCTCCTCCGAGACAAGGAAAACTACGATTCGGCCTGGCAGCTGCATGCGCGCTCTGTGGAACAGCTCTATTTTTATTGCAAGCCAATGAATATAAGCCAGCAGGAGACGCTATAGTCATACGAAAATATACCACTTTTTGAGCTGGGCGCTTTGCATCACGACTACTATTTGCTTATGGTCATATTTTGTAAAACGCAAGCGATCACATCACTTGGGGTTTTTTCTCTGGCATTTTTATAAAATAGAGTTGAAAACTTCAGTGAGAGAAAGAGAGTTTATTTTACTTCATATGAAAACAGAATTGCAAGAGAAATTGCAACAGAATTTTGCCAACCGTAAAAAATAAAGAAAGCAAAGAAACAGAGCAACAATTAAAGAAAAAAATAATACCAGCAAAAATCAAAGTGGGCATATCATCAATAAAGCATATAAAAAATGGAGGTATCATAGTTTCAACAACAGATAGTACCAGCAAAGAAAAGCTTGAAACAGAAATGAAGCAACAATTAGATGAGGGCTACAAGATTACTGCTCCCAGGATTCAAACACCAAAAATTATTATTACAAATATAGACTGCAAGTATAATCAGGAAGAACTAGTAGAAGAATTAGTAGCAACAAATCAGTTCATAAACGGAAGCGACAATTTTAAATTGGTACATAAATTTGTGAACAAGAAGACTAAACTATGGAATTACATTATAGAAGTATCCGCGGAGACACTAGCGAAAATATCAAATAGATACGTACTGCTCAATTATAAATCCAGATTCATTAAAGAATACATTTCATTGACCCGATGCTATAAATGTCAGAAATATCACCACACAAGCATTAAGTGCGAAGGAGAAGAGGCGTGCGGAAATTGCGCAGAAAAGCATGATACCAGAACATGTAAAATTACCAAAAATTTCAAGTGCATAAATTGTGTTAGAGCAAACCAATATGGGGCAAACTACTCATGTGACCACAAAGCAGGCGCAAATAATTGTAATGTTCATATAATAAAAATGAAAGCACTAAAAGAAACAAGTTACTCTTAAGAAACAAGTTATGAATAAATATAAAGAACTCAAAGTTTTCTACATTAATATTTGCAGTATTCGCAACAAACTTACAGAGATGGAACTACTTATACATAATATCCAAAACATAGATGTCATAATAGTAACAGAAACCTGGTTATATCAAAATGAAATACACACATTTAATATTCCAAACTTTACAGCAATACACAACTGCAGAAAAGACAAACGAGGAGGAGGAACGGCTATTTTTGTCAAAGACTGTCTAACTTTCAACGAAATAGTAACAGAAGATAAATATAATACTACTATAATTGAAATAACAAACACACAAAAAAATATTGTCATAGGAACATTTTATAAAGCTCCAAATGAAAATTGCAACAATTTTATATACTTTCTGGAAGAAACACTTAGCAAAAAAAGAAAAAATGTCATATTTTTTGCAGATGTTAACATCAACTTGCTTGAACAAACAAATACAGTAATAAAATACACCGACTCAGTGCAAACAAATGGCTACACACTGACAAATAACACATTACCAACACGTCAAACAAACAATACCAGTACGCTTATCGATCACATTATTAGAAATATAGACACAACACACAAAATTGATTTTAAACTTGAAGACACAGACATATCGGATCATAAATACACAATTGCAACAATCACTGCCCTACAACTATTCAAACCACCAATGGTCAATAAAAATATTCCCAAAGTAAATTATGCAAAAATGGAAAAAATTGTCAAAAACAAATTAAAAAATACAATAATAACTGAAGTATCTCAATTAGTTGAAATAATACAAGAGGCCAAAAATCAATCAACAGGTTATATAAAAATAAGATGTAGAAAAAACGAGTGGATAACAACAGAGCTAAATAAAAAACTAAAGCTTAGACAAGACTTATACAAAAAATCTAAATCTTCTCCTTATGATCAAATAAAGAAAGAGGAATACAAACAAATCAAAAAAGAGGTTGACAAGCTTATAAAAGACACCAAACAAAAACATATAAATGAACAAATAGAAAAATCCGGAAACAACTCAAGAAAATTATGGCGCATAATTAATTCAACAATAAAAAATAAAACCGAACAAACAACCGCAACTCAAAACCAAGAACAAACAACAATCCATAGCATAATTCTGGCAAATGATTTCAACAAATACTTTTATGAAGTTGGAACAAAAATAGCAAAAACCATAAAAACAACAGTAAATGTAACAAATATCAAAAATCAAAAGTCTTTATTTCTCAAACCAATCACTCACACTGAAATTCAACACATTGTCTCCAACCTCAATATCAATGCAGCAAAAGGAATAGATGAAATATCAGTAAAAGACATAAAGTTTCTTCTACCAACAATTATGCACACTTTGGCCAATTTAATTAATAACTGTTTTCTCTCGGGTATTTTTCCAGAATGTCTCAAAAAAGGCAAAAAAGAACTATGCGAAAATTATAGGCCAATCTCAGTACTTAATTCTCTTAGCAAAATCTTTGAAAAAGCAATTGATTCAAGAATCGCGAACTTCATCAACTCTACCATTGGCTTTGATAATAATCAATTTGGCTTTCTAGAAAAAAGTGGAACAGAGTCAGCAATTACATCTACAATGGAAAAAATTTATGATGCTCTAGATGATAAAAAACTGGTAGCAACTACATTTATTGATCTCTCTAAAGCATTTGACCTTGTGGATCATAAGAAACTGATAAACGCTCTATCGGATATAGGAATAAGAGGACTGCCGAATGAACTGATACAAAGCTATTTAAAAAACCGGCCACATGTGACAAGGATAAATGGAGAACTTAGCGAAGAACTTGCAAGCGGAATTGGGGTCCCACAAGGATCGATACTTGGACCAAGACTCTACCTGCTATATATCAACAACATAAAGAGCTGTAATTTTAAATCTACATACAACATTTATGCTGATGACACAAATTTCATAACAACAGCGAGGACAGAAAAAGAATTAGAAGACAACATAAATCACGACATGACAGTATACTATGACTGGACTTGCGGAAACAGACTAAGCATTAATATTGAAAAAACAAACTATATCGTGTTTCGATCACACAGCAACATTAATACGAATTTAAGAATCAAGATCAACAATACAGAAATAAAAAGAGTACAGAATACAAAATATCTCGGAATGACAATAGACGAGAACCTTAATTATGAAAACCACAACAAGGATATAAAAACTTCAATATTACCGCTAGTAATGGTCATCAAAAGAATTGGAAAAATTAACGAAAATGCAGCGAAACTTATATACACAGGACATATTTTATCCAAAATACGATACAATATATGCAGCTGGAGCCAATGCAGCAAATTTCAGTTGGAACAAATAGGAAGAGTAATGAATAAAGCCATCAAAATATTATTCAACAAAAATCCAACAATTTCTACCAGAGAGTTATATAAAAGCACCAAACAAATGGACATTAACCAGCTAGTTTTCATCGAAAAATGCAAATACATATATAAAGTGCAGAATAGTATGCTAAACTCCAAACTAATACTCACAACTAGAAATACAATTCATCAACACAACACGCGACAAAAACATAATTACGAGGTACCAAAAGCCAGAACATCAAAACAACTTAAGAGCTTGAAGCATAGCGCCATAAAGCAATATAATACACTACCTGAAGATATAAAGAAGTCATCGAATCTACAAATTTTTAACAGCAAATTGAAGCTATATATACAAAACTTTAGATAATCATACTATTGTACTTATATAAAAAAAAAATATATATAAAAAAAAAAAAAAAATCTCATTATGTGATAAAATTGTGCCTTAGTTTATACTTTGATAGTACAAAATTATAATTTAAATAATATATTAGCTTAATTACTTATTTCTTAAACTCACACCTCTCATACACGGAATTAAATCCGTCTGAGGTTTTAATGTAATCTTTATGAACTTTAATACTTATGAAATAATTTACCTATGAATATCTTTAAAGAAATGTAAGTTATGAACTAGAAAATAAAGATTGCAAATAATAAATAAAAAAAAAAAAAAAGTAAAAAAAAACGCCAAGTGAGGTGATCGCTTGCGTTTTACAAAATACCGCCATTAATCTGCACTTGTCCATCGGTACAAAGCAGCAGATTAATAAAAAAATAAATAAAAAAAAAGAGAATTGTGTTTAATTTAGAGACCAAACTCTTGGGATCGCCGTGGCCCGATTTTTAAATTTTTGATTTTAAAAAATTTTTCGAGTTCAAAGTTGAAAGCCCGAAAATTTATGACATTTTATGGTCAAAATCATTAATTTTTTTACCTTGTGAATGAAAAAATCAAAGTCGGGCCACGGTGATGCCAAGAGTTAGGCCTTTAAATAAACCACAAAATTTTTTTTCAGATGATCCGATATGGATTTATTTGTCCCACCGGAATTTTTGGACGCAAGTTTGCAACGCCACCTGGGGGCTTACATGTAGTACATGAATTTTAAAAAAAAAATATTGTTTTTTGTGTTCTTGAAAACTTGATTAAGATAATAAAAATGTTTTTATAAATATCTGCAGTAGTTTTTTTTAATCAGCCTTTAAAAACACGCCTCAACCCGGAACTGTCGGTTTAAAACATACACATATTTATTTAATGCGCAATCTTACATTTGCCTCCTTTTTGAGCCATTCTTAAAGAAATTCTTAAATAAACATCCATTTTTCACACCAAAATGTTTACTTTCTAACAATTTGTTACGATAAAAGACAGAAAAATGTATCTGTTATTCTGTTGTCATTCATAACAGATTTCATAGCAGATTTCGCCATGCCGAATACCAATTTAAGATTTTGTAAAAGATTTCTTGACAGTTCGAAAAATCTGCTATGATTCATAGCAGATTTCATAAAAGATTGTCGTGCAGAATACGAATTTTGGTCTTGTAACAGATTTTTTGACAGCTCAAAAATTTGTATGAGAAATCATAACAGAATAACAGAATTTTTTTCATAACAGATTGTGCCGAATAGGCCCAAATATATTTTAAAATATCTTACAAATCGTTTACAGGGTCGTAACGTTATGCTTAACTGACCACTCCACAAGTTGTTCAACAATGTTTTCAGGCGCTCATGAAGCACTGGTTCTGATACGGGACATACATTTGCACTAGAGTTGGATTCGTTTTCATCGATGTGTTTAGGCTCACCAATGTCAATATGCGCAGTGCTGGAAGCTTCTGGACTATTTTCATTTGTTAAATGACTGATCCCACAATCGCTACAATAATGTTCGGAAAAGTCCCTTGCCGCTTTTTTTGCACTTTTTTTCAAACACATCTTGCCACCTTGCCGCCTTTTTAACACTTTGAGAAATTTTAAATTCAAAGCAAACCACTTACTTAATAGTAAGAAAACACAAACTAACTTCTATTTTAACAGTTTCGTAAACACGCAAAACTATTTATATGGTGATGGTAACTATTGAAGGCAACAAGCAAATTCAAAGTATCGAAATAATCGAAAAATCAAATCAATTGTTTTGCACGATTGTTTTGTGTAGTAACAACAAAGAACTTTAATTAATAAAATTAAATTTAAGTACCAATTGGGAGCATAGAAAAAACAGCGGCAGGTTAATGCGTTTCGAATTTCACTTTTAAATTTTATATCTTGCTTTTTAGAAGACATACGTTAGAGAAACACAAATAAATAAAAAAATTAAAAAAGAGCCAAACCATTGCTGTAAAAAACAATACATTTTAAACAAAAATAATTGAAACTAATTATCGAAAAATGTTTTCAGATTTATTTTATCTAAATATCGGTATCATCAAAATTATATTGTGAATTTCTGGAATCTAAATATCGTTGCGATACCGCAGTGCTATCGGATTTATGCTATCGTTATAATATCGAGTACTTATTTATTAGAGATATCGTTATGATAGCGCAATGCTATTGTTATTATACTATCGTAATGATATCTGATATTTTTTTAAAATAGATATCGTTACCATATTGAAATTCCATCGTAATTATACTATAATGATGATGTCTAGAAATTTGTAATATTGATATCGTTATAATATCGAAATGCTATCGTTAGCTGTACTATCGGGTCGATATTACGTATTTCTATGTTAAGATATCGTAAAATTTTTATACCGAGATATGGTTTGCTGGGTTGTGATTTAATTTAATTTTGTTGCAGCATAGTACTTTATTCCAAAACTGTAGGCCCTTTCTTTGTCAAATTCAGCCATGCCTTAATACATTTTTTTGACAGTAGTAGTGCATTTTTTCTGATATCGTATTGTATTTCCTGCCTCATCATTAATTCGTCTTCTTATAATTCTAACGAAAACTCTGCAAAAATTTTCTTATTATGTCTATCATAACCAAGCCATGTAAGATCTATAAAGGGGACGACAAAGTTTAGGCATGCCCCATACTTCAGTATTTTTCTACTCGTTAAATATTTCTTAGCCAGTTTTTCTACTTCTTTCTACACCCTGTTTTAACTCACTCTATCTATACTTACTAGTCAATCAAACCTTAAGTAGAATTACATTTATATATTAAGTTAAAATTAAAAATAATAAGTACTTTGTAATTAAAATGATTTTATTTGTCAAATATCGTTAAGCATAAATTTGTGTACATATTGTGAAACATTACGTTAAAAGAACTGAGTTCTGTACTATGGATAAACAAATAAATAATAATAAATAATTTATGCGTCAGGACTCTAAAGCATGCACATGTAAATCTTTAACGCTGCTGGATGTTTCAACTCGGTTTCCGTTATTCTATGGAAGATCTTTGCTATTTGTATTATTATTTAGGTATAAAATTTCGGTTTGAGTCTAAAATTGAGTGCTTTGTTAAACATTTTCTTGGTCTACCATCCACTTTCTTCTAATGTGCGAAAAGGCATGTATGCATGAAATCAAATCTCTGTCACTCGCAAACAATTTTCAATTTAAGATTACGAGATGATCATTTAAACTAAAGCGTGCTCCATGAGTAACCAACAACTTCCCTCCATAAGCTTAAATAGCTAAAGTAAAGAAAAAACAACAAAATGATCATGTTTCTTATTTTTCTGAAGTGGCTTAAAAATTAACTTTTTACATTAAATACACTCAACCTTTTCAAGCAAAATGTGAAATTTACTGGATTTTTTTTAGATAATTAAAATTGGCAATCGGCTTTTACAAATTTCGCCCTTCTTTCAGATAAATTATGAATAGCGTGCCAGAAAAACGGCTCGTCTTTTGTGACAAATCATTCGTCAAGCGCGTGCTCCATTGATGTGAAGAGGTGATAGACAGATGGCGCTAAGTCTGAGGAACAGGGCGCACATCCCATATCTTTGGGAAATCTGTAATCTGGTATATTTCCATAAAAAATTATCCCAAATCAAATAATTTTAGTGCATATACTTATTTTATAGCAGGAAATAGTTGGTGAAAGAATAAATCAAATCGACCGACTAATACGCCTACCTCCAATATAACCGCAATCGGTAATCTGGTATATTTCCCATAAAAATTATTATAATAAAAAATTATTCCAGATCAATAAAATTGTACACCCGTAACTATTTTATAGCAACAAATATACCCTGATTGTGGAAAACGGCGGATCAGTTGCTGCGGGAGTTGATCCGATCCGCACTTCCTTCAATTTTCCCAAAAAATTGTTTTGTTCAAACCATGCGAATGAACTGCAATACCGATCCGCTAAACTCGCTCCGAAAAACAGCTGCTCAGCTTACTAACTTACTTACTTAGGTGGCCATAACAAACAGTGTTCGGGTTTCAGCCGACCTCATCAGCTCTCGCCAGGCGCCTCTGCTTTGCGCGCGCCTTCTCCAATTGGATACACCAAGTGCGGTTAGGGCGTCCTCGGCCTGGTCCATCCATCGGAGGCATGGTCGCTCTCGTCGTTGTTGGCCAACGACCTTCACCTCGAGCACCTTTTTCGCTGGAGCTTCGTCGTCCATACCAGCGTAGTCGCTGCACAGTTATACGCCGAACTACGTCAATGTCTTCCTAGACCTCATACAGCTCGTGGTTCATTCGGATGCGATAGTCATCGCCGACTCGAACAGGACCGAAGATTTTGCGAAGAACTTTTCTCTCGAACACCCCTAGAGCGGCTGCGTCAGTTTGCGAAACTACCCATGCCTCAGCGCCATAAAGAAGAACAGGTAGAACGAGCGCCTTGTAGAGTGTTAGTTTTGTCGGTCGAGAGAGGGCTCTGGAACTTAGTTGCTTACTGAGCCCGTAGTAGTACCTATTAGCAATTATTGTTCTTCGCTTTATCTCCAGGCTGATTTCGTTTTTGGTATTAATGGCGGTGCCAAGGTAAACGAACTCCTTGACTACTTCAAAGTTATAGCTGCCGGATGAAACGTGGGAGTCTAAACGCCGCGCTCCCTTGTTTGTAGACAGCATATACTTTGTTTTACCCTCATTTATCGTCAAACCCACTTTGGCTGATTCCTTTTCGATAGCGGCGAAAGCAACGGTAACATCTCTCTTGATTCTGCCGACAATATCAATATCATCAGCGTACGCAAGGAGATGTAGAAAACGGTGCCATTATGATGCACACCGGCCTTTCGTACGATCCCCTCCATGATGATGTTAAAGAGATCGCAAGACAGTGGATCGCCTTGTCTGAAACCTCTTTCGGTATTAAAGGTTTCTGCGTGTTTTGCTCAACGTCATTCTGCAAAGTCTAATCAACTTTGCAGGTATACCGAACTCAGACATTGTTGTGTATAGGCAATCCCTTCTCGGACTATCGAACGCAGCTTTAAAATCGACAAAGATGGTGTGTGTCAATTTGATTTTCGTGCGTTTTCTCCAGGATTTGTCGTAGCTTGAAAATCTGATCTTTGGTGGACTTTCCAGGTCGAAATCCACACTGATAAGGTCCAATCAGCGTTTTTGTAATCGGCTTTAGTCTTTCACACAGTACGCTTGAGAGAACCTGCTCAGCTGCCACTGCAAAATAAACAAAGAGTAAAACTGCATGTGATGTGAAATTGAATTTTTATGAAAAAGTGATACGTATATTTTGGCTTGATAAAATTGCAAAGTAAAATATTTGTTCTAACGAATTGTGTTATGCTTTTTATCACCCTGATTGTAGAAAACGGCGGATCAGTTGCGGCGGGAGTTGATCCGATCCGCACTACCTTCACTTTAAAAAATCCAATTGTTGGAACCGTGCGAATGAACATGAACTGCCATACCGATCCGATAAATTCGCTCCGTAAAACAGCGTTCAGCTGCCAAAACAAAATAAGCACCGAGTAAATATACAAAACAGTGATAACTAGAGTAAAATAAAGAAAGCGAAGGTTTCAATGTAAGTATTTAATGAATGCATTAAATAAATATGTTGAAAATATTTTCCAAACATGAAACATGGGACTCTATTGCGTTGTTTTTTCGACGATAAGGAAAACAGCTTTTAACAACTACATTGGTTGCGCGTGCATATGTTCAGAACGTCATTTAGATATGAAATATTTTAATCCAAATCCGATTTTTGGATGGTTGAAAAAAACGCAGCAAAAAGTTAGATTAATTTTTTGTTAAAATGTGCAAACATTAATTTTTTTTTATGGAAAATGTAAATTTTGGCTTGATAAAATATTTTTTCTAAGGAATTGTTTTATGCTTTTTATACAGGGTGTCATGCGTATGGGTGCAAGTATTTACGAAGGTGAAAGGTGATGCCGAGTTGAACAAAAAACCGTATGGGAGGGGGAGGTCTATTTTCACATTCTTAGGGGCTACAGGGTTAATTAGCATTTCTCGATTTTGATTCACATTATTGTTTCTGGTACACTAACTTCTGACTAACTTACAGAAAACTTATTTTGAGAGCTCATTGCAAAGGCATTGAAATCACCATTATGTACAATTTCGTGGGCACCAGTTCAAAACAAGTTTAGAAAAAATGGCGTTTAAAGCTTGATGCGTAATAAAGCTATAAGTTCGTTAATCAATCATAATAGAAATACGTGAAAGCTAATGGGAGCGAGTTTAACGTTTACGTGCGTATCTTTATGGTACCAATTTGAATGCTGACGCGCGCAAATTTTTTCAATTGAAATATTTTTAAATTGCGTTTTTTGACAGCTCATTACGAATAGCGAACAACGATAAGAAATAAACAGACACATTGATTGCGGCTGCAACGACAAGCTGTCAAATTAGGAACGATTCAATATCGACGACAAAGCCGCATCGACAAGGGCGGCATTACACCAGTTTCTCTCCATAAGAAATACATATAAAAAATTTTTACAGATGCCGCGCAGTCGCAGTCAATGTGTCTAGGTTATTAATTCTTTGAAATTTTTAGGGATGATCCTTCATCATGAATATTAATAAATAAAGATTTGATAAGTTATTATATGTTATTATTTGATTAACATGACTTACATTATGCTAATGGGTAATAATTTATAATGCTAAAAACCAAACTATTTTTAAGGTCTTAGTGCTATTACACTTAAAATTGTATTTCAACAATAAGGAAAACATTCAATAATTTTGAATCTCTGCTTACTCTAAGCGCAATAAAATATCTCATTGTATTCCCCCCCTATTTTGTTGCGTAAATTGCGCCAGCGAGTAGACGGACACAAACGCATTCATTCTACTCCCGGCTTTAGACAACGAAATATTTTCAACTTTTCTTGCGTAAATTGTGGGTTTTGACAGTCGTTACAAATAGCGAACAACAAGAAGAAATAAAAGAAACGAGTTCATTCATTGAAATTTTAAGGGATGATTCTACAACATGAATTCAAATAAATAAAGATTTCGATAAATTATTACTTGCTATTTGTTTAACATGACTTTTTTTTATGGTAAATTTTTATTACTAAAAATGAATTTCTTTTTAATATTTAACATAAATACACCTAAAATTGTATTTTAAGACTAAAAAAAAAGGTTCAATAACTTTGTAGCCCTAAAGTGTAATGGAGTCAAAACGCAGTTATTGTACTTTGTACTGCGTTTCAATTTGCTGAAAAACTAATGCAGTCGATAGTCGATTTCTGCTGTTTGCTGCGTAAATTTCAATAGTCGAAGTAGCAGTTCGTAGTCGATATCACTGTGGAACATTTTCGGAGTCATTGTCTGGGGGGTGAGAAATTCCAAGTCAAGATGATAGTACTAGGCCAGTATAGTAAAACCTCCAAAGGGTTTAGCGTTTTCAGGTCAAACTTTTCTTCTATGACCTTTCAAATGTTCCTTGTCTTGGTTATTGTTTGCTTAGTTTTTCAGCTATAACTCAAGAACCATTGATAATTTCTCAATGCATTCGTCAGCAAACTTGTTGCTAAGGCTTGAAAAAATAACTTTTATTAATATACTAGCTTATACCCGGCTTATTATCTCCTAAAAGAGGGTGTAGCTTTAGTGAAACCATACTTTTATAGTAAGTTCGTACCGAGTTTTATTGATGTGTGACTTATTTCGAAAACTATACCGAATATTTGGGGTGCTGAAAAAGTACCACGCCCCTCGTCCAACGCCCATAAAATGTTACCAGTGGAACGGCATGTGTAAATTGAGGTAGAATACTGAATTCCGAGGCTGTGCGACCTACAAAAAAAAACTAAAACTGTTCGATATCGAACATTTTAGGTATATTTAAAGTGCCTTTTACGATCGGCACTAGACTTCATAGGAACCCTCTCAAGGCTTTGGTATAAAAATTGGCTTAGCGGTTTCGGAGTCTTTACGTGATATACACATATACCCACATACGTATAATACATTAAGTCGCCTCACGCTCCTTAGAAAAAAAAGTTGCTTAGTCCGGTTCTTCAAAATAATCCATGGCTTATGTTACGATGATCCCCAAAAAATTTCGACTAAAAATATTGCCTGGTATGGTAGTTAAAAAAAAAAACAAACGGTCAGAAATAAGAGTAATAAAAAGTTCTTTTGCATCAAAAAAATCTTAATTTTTTTCCGTTGCACCAAAGAGAGTGCGGATTTTTATATATGGTTGTAATAACTTTTTTCATATTATTTTCACTAAAATTGAAATTAATTTTTTCCCATACTACTTTTAGTCAAATAAATTGTAAAATGTAAAAAATGTGTACATTTTTTTGTAATTTCATTTACTTTAATTCTTCACTTTACACTATATTTTACCATCAATAGATAATTTATTTGACCAAAAGTAACATGGCAAGAAAAAAAAAAATTTTAATTTGAATTTTAGTGAAAATAATATAAAAAAAAAAGTTAAAAAATTAATGAAAATCCGCATTACATCTGATCCGACTGAAAAAATTAAAAACTGATTGGTGCAGATAACTATTAAGTCTGGCCGTTTGTTATTAGGAACATAAGAAGATCGGTCAATGTCCTTTCAAGGGTTGAAATGGCCATTTCGTTTTTGTTTTTTTTTTTTTTATTTCAAACTATCCCAGCACACGGATGGCTATCACTACTGTCAAAATATTTGGGGAATCGTCATAACATAAAGCGTTATTTTGAGCAACCGACCCAAACACCTTTTTTTGTGAGGAGCCTTAGTATACAAACATACATTTTTTACTGATAGATAGATGAGCAGAAAAAGAAGGCATGGCAACATTTATATATATAGTGACCGCCACTTGGTCCCATTGCACCTACATATTAAGTTTCACTATCAAAACATGTACAGCTCAGAAATTACAATGATTTCTGAAAAGTCGGCGTAGATAAAGTGCGACACGCTCATTTTTTTAAGAATTCTGACAGTAACCATATGAACTAATCTACCGAATTTTATTCTTTTACTGTAAATTTTGATTTATATACTTTTTACGGATTTCTGGGTGTGACAAAATTTATATAAAAAGTGACCGCCACTTTTACGTTCACATCTCAGGAATTAAAATTATTTCTAACCGATAGCCCTGGCAGCTAGTGCTTACTTAGTTATAATTTTTAAATTGTAATTAACTAGAATACATAAATAAATAAATAAATTAAATAAAATTATTGCTGAAGAGTGGGCACAGATATAGTGCTAACATGCACATTTTTTGCAAAGCTGTCGAGAGTAAGCGTATGAACTTAATTACCAAATTTTAGTATTTAACGATGAGAATCCTCAGATTTATAGAAGTTCTATTGATTTGTGGGTAAAAAAAGTGGCGGCCGTGGCGTAGTGGGTAGAATGTGTGGTCCATATGGGAGAGAACCCTGGTTCGAATTCCACCTGACACAGAAAGTTTTTTCAATTGAATTAATTTTTCTGTTCGGCCGTCACCTATCTGCTGACAATGGCAAACCTCAGAGAGTAAAAACTGCCATGAAAAGCTTCTTGAGAACATAAGCCGTTCGGAGTCGGCATAAAACTTGTAGGTCCAGTTCTCGATCATTTGTGTTCAAACATTCCACAACACGCACAACACATTAATCATAAGAAGCTCGGTCAAAGTCCTTTCAAGGGCTGAAATTGGCCATTTCGCGTTGTTTTTTTTTTATTTGCGGGTGGTACAAGTTGGCGTGGCAAATTTTATATATATATATATACTGACTGCCACTTAGAGCACCTGCATATGAAGTATTACTATCAAAACGCGTACAACGCAGGAAAAAGCATGATTTCGAAAAAGTGGGCGTAGATATGGTGCGCCCACGCCTCTTTTTAATAGTTGCCGACAGTTACCTTATGTACAAAATTACCAATTCTTAGTCTTCTACGGTAAAAGCCGTCTAATATAAAGCATTTTTACTGATTTGTGGGCGTTAAAAGTGGACGGGACAACATTTGTATATACATATATGTGTAGTGACTGTCACTTGGATCCATAGCACCTGCATACTAAGATTCCCTAACAAAATCGTGTTAGGAATAACTCAGGAATAAGCATGATTTCGAGAAAGTGGGCGTAGATATAGTGCGGCCATGCCCATTTTTTGTGCATTGGCCGACAGTAATCAAATAAACTAAATTAACAAAACCTAGTCTTCTACAGCAAAATCCATCTGATATAAAGCATTGTTACTGATTTGTGGGCGGTAAAAGTGGGCGTGACACCATTTATATATACATAGTGACTGCCACTTGGATCCATAGTACCTGCACACTAAGATTCACTATCAAAACGTGTACAGCTCAGGAATAAGCATGATTTCGTTGAAGTGGGCGTAGATATAGTGCGGCCTTGGCCATTTTTTGTACACTTGGCTGACAGTAATCATTTAAACTAAATTACCAAATCTTAGTCTTCTAGGGCAAAAGCCGTCTGATATAAAGCATTTTTACTGATTTGTGGGCGGTAAAAGTGGGCGTGATAACGTTTATATTTACATAATGACTGCCACTTGGACCAATAGCACCTGCATACCAAGATTCACTATCAAAACGTGTACAACTCAGGAATAAGCAAGATTTCGATAAAGTGGGCGTAGATATAGAGCGGCCATGCCCATTTTTTGTACATTGGCCGACAGTAACCATACGAACTAAATTACCAAACCTTAGTCTTTTACGGCAAAAGCCGTCTGATATAAAGCATTTTTTAAAATTTGTGGGCGGTAAAAGTGGGCGTGACAATATTTATATTTACATAGTGACTGCCACTTGGACCTATAGCACCTGAATACCAAGATTCACTATAAAAACGTGTACAACTCAGGAATAAGCATGATTTCGATAAAGTGGGTGTAGATATAGTGCGGCCATGCCCATTTTTTGTACATTGGCCGAGAATAATCATATAAACTAAATTATCAAATCTTAGTCTTGTACGGCAAAATCTGTCTGATATAAAGCATTTTTACTGATTTGTGGGCGGTAAAAGTGGGCGTGACAACGTTTATATTTACATAGTGACTGCCACTTGTATCCATAGCACCTTCGTACCAAGATTCACTATTAAAACTTGAACATCTCAGGAATTAAAATGATTGCTGAAAAGTGGGCGTAGATATAGTGTGACCTCGCCCATTTTTTGTACAGTCACCGAAAGTAACTATCTGAACAAAATTACCAAATATTAGTTTTATATGATTAAAACCGTCTGATATATAGCATTTTTTTTGGTTTGTGGGCGAAAGAGCCAATTTGGGTTGTATGGGAGGTACCACGCCCCCTTGTCCAATCCACACCAAACTTCACAGAAACACTTCCAGAATGTTGCTTCAGTATTCCTAAAAATTGCATAAAATTTGGTTCGGTGGTTTTGGAGTCTATACGTGATATACACACATACCCACATACATACATTCATTTTTATATATATAGAATAGATAGATTCATTTAAAGATTCATTTAAAGAAATCTTGAAAAAATTAAATTTTTCATGGGCGTAGCGAGGGTAGGGCAGGAGGGACAGTTCCTTCTCCCCTTCAACATTAGAAAATTAAAAATTTTAGAATTAAATTAGTATTATAATTTAGTATTATAATTAAAAATCATAGAATTTATTAATATTTATTAAAGCTTAATTTATTTTTTATTACAAACTTACTTACGGCTGACACATTTTTTTATTTATTTATCAGTCACATAGGAAAAATAATTGTTCCTACCCTGAACAAAATCCTGGCTACGTCCATAGGTGAGGGTATAAGAATGGAAGTGTGCAAGTCAGATATAAATAGTTTTTGCTATTGCTGTGGTAAATATGTACAAAAAAAAAGAAAAAACTAAGGATGGAGCTTCGGCAGGGTACCGAAGCTAAAATACCGCCCGCGGCCATATTGAAGTATATTCGAAGTCTTTAGCCACGACATACACGATGACATTCAGTTTTATATATTAACGAAAGTTTTCCTATTTTGATGACGTCACTTTGTATGGGAGGTAGGCGTGGTTTTGATCCGATTTTGCCATATATCATAGGGATGATTCGTATTATATATCAAAGCTAATGCACAAACTTTCAAGACATTTCATTAATTTTTGTGGATTTTTAAGAGATTTTTCGTTGAAAGTGAAGCCAATTTGTATAGGAGGTAGGCGTGGTTTTCATTTGATTTTACCAAATGTCATAGTGGTGGACTATGTTATATATCAAAGCCTATATGCAAAATTTCAAGACATTTCTTTAATTTGAGCAGATTTTTACTTTTAAAATAAAGCCACTTTGTATGGGAGGTAGTGGTTTTCATCCGATTTGGCCCATTTTCGAACTTCATCTTCCTTTTTTAAAATTAAACTTATATTTTGAATTTCATCGCGATATCTTTAAAATTGCGGCTATAATCGTGTCGACAGACAGACAGACAGATGATTAAGATAGCGATGATATATGGTTGTGAAACTTTGTTACTCTTTAAACTTTGTTTTTTTCTTAATTTTTCGTAATAATTTCCATAAAATAAATACGTTTTTATGTATTGACAATTCGTAGAACTAGAGTAAAGGCGTTATTTTTCAAAGAGGAATGGTTTTTTTCGAAATAAAAATTACTTATTTTATTGCTACATACTAAAGCATATTATGGGTTTATTTTTTAGTCATATTTTAGTCAAACATTTTATATAAAAGTTATTTATTTAAGCCTTAGCAACAAGTTTGCTGAAGAATGCAATGAGAAATTATCAATGGTTCTCGTGTTATAGCTGAAAATCTAAGCAAAGAATCACCAAGATAAGGAACAAATTTAAAAGGTAATAAAAAAAATGTTTGGCCTGAGAACGCTAAATCCTTTGAAAGGTTTAATTATACTTACCTAGTACTATTACCCTGATTTGGAATTTTTCACCCCCAAAATTACTGTTGTACTGTGTATTTGGTTGCTGCTGTCTGCTTCGTAAAATTTGACAGTCGAAGCAACGGTTACTGTGGCAGTCATAGCAGTTGCTGTCGTAGTCAACTTTACAAACTGCATACGTAACCAACCTACTGACTATTTTTGAAATGCTGTAAAATATTAAGGGATTCAAGTCACTGCGTATGGGCTGCGTTACCATGCGTATGCACTTTACGAAACGATTTGCGTAAAACTTTACGCACCATATTTGATGCGTATTGTGTGTAAATAAGATTGCGTAAAACGCAACCCTTCTTTTCTTTTTGCTTTTTGAACAAACATTTCTTTCAACTTCGATTTTTTGCTGTTATTTGTCATTTACTAATTGTCAAATGAGATTTATTTTATGACTGAGAACAATGAATTTTTAAACTACGCAGGTAATTTTACGCACAATTTAATGGCGTACTCATGTCAATTCAATATACCCAAAGTATGTAATACGCAAACCTACGCAGTGACTTAAATCCCTTTATTATCTTTTTCTGCTATTTTTACACAAATAAATCCCGCGTTTTCAACAAAAAAATTTCTATTTAAGACTACCTGCTCTGAACAAAAATGTCTTAATTGACTACAACAGCAACGGCTACGATTGCTACAGCAATAGCCGATAATAATAGACTGCGACTGCTCTTCGTGAACTGTTGCTTCGACTATTAAATTTTAAGCAGCAGATAACTGTAGGCGACTATCGATCGCTTTTACTATTACTGCGCAGCAACATCAAAATTTTTGGTGCTGTTTCTATGTCTTTCGCAGCAATTTAAACACTGCTTTGCAATAATTTTCTTGCGTAAATTGCGCCAGCTAGTAGACGAACGCAAATACGAACGCAGTTAATGAACTTCCAGTTTAAGTTTCGTGCACTCCGGTACCTTGAGCCGTATTTCGGGGTCGGTCTGATTGAAATTAAAGTTTCTACCTGAGCCTATACCTAGTCCTATTATATTTATTTCTATAGTTAAAAAGTAAGTAAAAATTAAAAAAGTAGATTTTTCCCCCTACTACGCTCTTAAGTTTTGTACATTCGAATTTTGTACATTATGCCGACTCTGAACGGCTCATGTTCTCACGAAGATTTATATGCCATTTTTTACTAACGGCCGATCATATATACTTATTAATTTCAATGGAAAAACAAAACATTCTGTGCAGATGCAATTTGAACCCGGGTTCTCGCGCAGTTACGGTCCACGCACTTTCCGTTTGGCCACGTCCGCCAGATTAGAGGAACATTTGTACATTCGAAGAATATTATTATTTCTTATTGTATAGATTTCGAATAAAAACAAATAGTACATTGGAACTTTCCCACAAATTTTACTTGTTAACTATTATTAGTATTTCTGCAGAAAGACTATACTAGTTTTAGTAAGAAATCGGTATATATTCTTTTTATATATGTTCTGTTATAAATGCCAGCAAACTCTTTCTATTTTTAATAAACTGAAACTAAACTCCCCATTTAGTATACACAAAATCATCTAAAGTTTACGTGAAAAATAGAGCTCACATTCGTTGCTTTAATTTCAAGTTTAATTTACTGCCTTTCGGAAAATAGTTCCACATTGAAAGTAGAGACACATGTCCAAGTGCTGTTGACAATTTAAATGTTATGCTTAGGTATAAAATTACAAATAAAGAAGCACAATGCATTCCCAGGTAGTGGTCTAAAAATAAGTAGAAATATCATTTAATTCGCTTTGCGCACTTGCAAAAGTAAACACAATACAATTAATAGTTTTTTATTTTGTTTGTTTTGTCTTTAATTTATTTTCAGATGGCGATGTTTTGCAGTCGGACACTTTATAGTATTCCTCCAGTTGATAGTATGCTTTATATGCATAGTAACAGCGGCGTCTGTTAAACCTCCTGGAGGTGAGTATAACGAATTGCACAAACAAACAATTGTACACTGAAAAAAGAAAGTTGACATGAGAGTATTGCAATAATAAAAGCCTTGAATAGTGTTAGCTTTAAGAACTTGAAAATAAAGAGAACACATATAATTATGAAAGATTAAAAAAAAAAAATTTGAATGATTGGCAATTTTTTTGTTTAATCCTAGCGGCATCACTTCAATTTTATAACAAACTGGCACTTAAGGGTCGTTCATGACCCCACTTCAAAAATTTCGTTTTAAAATGTGAATTTTGAATTTCTAAGAAGCTATATGTGTTAATACGTTGGAAATTTTCTATTCAATGATATCCCAACAAAAATAAAATGATTTACTAATGTTATCGTTTACGAATCGCATTCTCGTACCATTGATTCATTAGCAGCGATTTACTTATAATATTGCGAGCGAGATAAATTCCTCCTTCGTTAACAATTCGTCAAAACCGAAAAAGCAATTCGTTAACGAGTCGCCCAAACTTAAAAAATTAATTCGTTAACGAGTATCCAAAATTAAAAAAAGTAATTCGATAACGAATCATACAAATGATTATTTATATGTTATATAAATTATTATAACTCTAAATGTTATAATTTTTAACTTTAAATTAATTTCAAACTTACCACGTCAAGAATCGAAACCACGTCATCTGAGTGCTAGTCCTGCACCTTACCCACTCGGCTATTTCATTTGCTACATATATTGTTGCTTAATTTGCTTTGTAATGAAAGCCAGCGGACGTGGGTTCGAACCCCAACTTTTCAAAAAAATTTTTGTTTTTTTGGTTTTTATTTTGTTATTTGTTTTTTTTTAAAGAATTGACTTTTCAAAAGCTTAAAATTAATTTTATTTTTCTTTTTTTTATTAACTTTTTCATATAAAACTTAAAATAAAAAAAAAGTATTAACTTAAAGACGTATAAAATAACAGAGAACTAAAAATATACTTTAAAAAAACAAATACTTTTTAAAAAAAAAACTTTTTCATATTGAAAAGTCAGCTTCGTTATACATTCGTCTAAACCGAAAAAAGCAATTCGTTAACGAGTCGCCAAAACTAGAAAATCTTAAAAAAATTATTGGGGGAAATTATTTATATAAAAAAACAGACACGAATTAATATAACAGAAGAAAAAAATATTCACAATTATATTTTCATATGAAATTTAAGAAAATTTTATGAAATTTTTAGTCTTTTTTTCACATAAAATTAAAAAATAATATTCGCCAAAATGACGTATTAACAACAGAAAGTTAGTTAAATATTTTACTTAAAAAAAATTTTCAAAAAGTCGGAAAAAATACTTTTTTTGTTTAAAACATCTTAAATGGAATTTTACAAAGTCATGATTCTCGCCATCGGTGCTTTCTTTAAGCATCAATCCAACCTCTGATGAAGTCGGAATAACTATTCGAAAATAATTGAAAAAAACTATTCATAAGCGATTCATGAACGAATCACCCCTTGTCGCAATGTTTATTGGGATATTTTAGAAAATTTATGTTGGTAAATGAGAATTTATGTCAACGAGGATCTCAGGCTTTGGTCTGAGACATGTGAGATAGTTTACTTTTAGGAAGAAAATAATACATAGCCATTTGCTTTCAAAACTTTATTTATTCCCAGCAGAAAACACGCCTAGGCCTCTAATAGTCAGACTGGAATTCAGGACTGAATTTCTTAACATAATCAAGTCTCCACTATTCAATTCAGATTTCAAGACTCAAATTAAAATATAATTCAGGGTTCCTTTTTACAGACCTGTATTTTATACTACGTTTACATTGCAGCTTAAACTCGAGATTTGGCTGAAAAAGTTTTCGTAATCTCTAAACTGTTTACACTGTCTGTTAGGAGGTTAAGTCGACTCGCGACATTTTCTGATTTCGAAATGCTTTAATCCGATATTCCCTTTTGGTGTTTACTTACTTACTTAGGTGGTCGTAACAACCCGTGTCCGGGTTTCAGCCGACCTCATCAGCTCTCGCCAGGCCCCTCTGCTTTGCGCGCGCCTTCTCCAATCGGATACACCAAGTGCGGTTAGGGCTTCCTCAGCCTGGTCCATCCATCGGAGGCATGGTCTCCCTCGTCGTCGTTGACCAGCAACCCTCGCCTCGAGCACCTTTTTCGCTGGAGCTTCGTCGTTCATACGATGGACATGACCCAGCCAGCGTAGTCGCTGCACAGTTATACGCCGAACTACGTCAATATCATCGTAGAGCTCATACAACTCGTGGTTCATTCGGATGCGATAGTTATCGCCGACTCGAATAGGACCGAAGATTTTGCGAAGAACTTTTCTCTCGAACACCCCCAGAGCGGCTGCGTCAGTTTGCGAAACTACCCATGCTTCAGCGCCATAAAGCAGCACAGGTAGAACGAGCGTCTTGTAGAGTGTTAGTTTTGTCGATCGAGAGAGGGCTCTGGAACTTAGTTGCTTACTGAGCCCGTAGTAGCACCTATTAGCAATTATTGTTCTTCGCCTTATCTCCTTCCGCTTTTGGTGTTTACGAAAAGAAAAAAACATAAACACAGTGTTGCATTACAAAATTTTAAGATTTCGATGAAACCTCTATACTTACAGGGTTTGAATTTATATGCGGAACCCTTGCAGGTTCCTTGAGGTTAGCAAGTGGTTTCAGTACTTGATCTCATTTTTGGACTTAACTTCCAGATTTGGCTGCAATGTAATCTTAGTATTAACTTGAAATTAAACAAAAAATCATTCCGCCTTTATTCCAGGCCAGATTTCATATCTGCATTTGAAATAAAAATTGATATTCAGAAAAATTCACATTTAAAAAAAATTATACCAAATTTCAGGTCTAAAGAGGCGAATACTTGTATGAAAAACTCAATGCTATTTTGAAGGAAAGGTCAGGCCTGAATTTCAGCCTGATCAGGCATTACAATTCTTGCTGGGTTCAGATAAAAGACTGAAGTGAAAATTGGAAAATTCATTTTGTGAATTGTAAATGCTGTGTATAAAAGGGCGTGTGGCACGCCACCTAGTCTACATTGGGCCTAATACTTATACAATATCATTTTGAAATTGGTATGTGTCGCTCACGACTCCAAAATGCCTCTTAAGGTTAAAGAATTAAATAAATAAATCCGTCAAATCAAATCACTGTACATGATTTTGAGTGTTTCAAAACGCATGCTTCTAATAATTTCAGATAAACATTTGTGCCCCTTATCAAAAAATACATTTTATGTCTTTATAGTTGTTCAGTTCGTATTAAGAAATTAATAATACGATATGATAATTATATTTTTTTGCAATCGTTTTAATGAAATAAAATTAAGTTACGTCATAAAAATCACCGCTCAGTTGAGAAGTAGTTTTCTTTTCAATGAATTAAGAATTATAAACAGTTCATTTTATTATTATAGTTTGAGCTTTGTAACCGGTTGCGAATTTGTATAAATCTTTTTGTTGATTTTTTTCTTGTGTACTTTTCAACATTTATTGAAAAGACTAGACTAAAAGCAATGAAGACAAGTTTGAAAACATGTCAAAATGGTGGTTAACGTTAACAGACAGGTGGTTAACAGACGACTATTCCTTCTCTGGGAAGCTATCGTGGCGACTATTAAACGTTTGAACAGTAAAAAATCTGATTTTAAAAGCATGCGTTATAATTCTTTGAAAATGTTTATAAATACATCCAAATAACTTAACGTTATTTTATTTCTTGACTGGTCGCAGTTTTAAAAAATGATCATATTAACATTTTTTATGTTTTTTCTGTTTTGTTTGTTTAGTATTTGGCTTATATGCATTTCTAATTTGAACTTTAAAATCATTTTCTTGAATAAGTGGTAACGTTTGAAGTTAGGTATTCAATTAATTGGAAGATAGACAAAATATGTATTTTGTAAATCTTTAGATTTGTTAAGTTAGTGAGATAATCTAACACATTAGTAATAATAAAATTTTATTTGCGTATTTTTTCTGACAGAAACAACACCAGATATTGAAATGAATATAGGATCCAGTGGAAATATAACATGTAGAATTACCGAAGGAAATAGCTCTGCGATTTGGTTTTCCGAAGAAGAAACTGGCAGACGAATATTACAACCAAACAAAGATATACGTGTAAGTTCTGTTAATAAGGTGCCAAAAATAAGGATTCTTTTTAAATTTTTAGATTAAAAAAATTAAACATAAAAAGTGGTTAAATATAGCTATGAGATGCTTTAATTTGTTAAAGGATTTAATTTTTGATGTCTTCATGAGTTCTAAGATAAAAATTAGAGATGCAACGGATATCCGGCAACTATCTGGCTTAAATTTAATATTCGGCCGGATAGTTTCTTAAACTTATTTTATTTAAGTAAATAACAATTAATAGGTACTAATTATGGCGGTTTTTATTTAAAGATAAAAAGGTAACAACAAATTTACAAGATATCTTAAAACAAAACTTAGATTACATTCTTAGTATTCCCTTTAATGATAAATACATTCATATACTTAAAACTTAGAAAAACGTTCAATTAGTAAAATTAATAATCAAAATTAAGGGTAGACTTTGGTGCCGTTTATTTAATTTGACTTTTAAGGCCCTCACAGCTTTGTTGTTGGAAAACTTGTCTTTTGCCCAGCTATTTTAAAATTGATTTGAACCATGGATTGAACAATTTTTGAGAAGAGAACTAACGCTGAACAAAAAGGAGTAAAAATTATTTAGTTTTTATTATTTTTAGCAATCTATATATTTATTCCTGTAAGGGTCCCCTTATTCCTGCGAATCTACAACACTTGATATATCATTAGAAAGGTCTTGAGGTGTAGGTAAGCAGAAAGTGATAGCGTTTAGAAGATATGAGCGTTAAAAAATGAAAAAAGTGGTAAGTAGACTTAAGACACGAACTCGCTGTAATGTGAATGAGAAAGTGTGATTTCCAAAGCGAAACCGGATTTTCGGGGCGTTATCACTAGTTATTTTTATTCATTCAATCCGTATACTCAATCCGTATATTGTAGCCTGTCGAATTAGAAATATATTTAATTTGGTGACGAGGCAAGGGACCTACTATCCGACCGACGGATATTCCGGCGTCCTTGCAGCCCGACGGCCGATATCCAGCCAAATCTTTACAACCAATCAACTTAAACCAATTATTTTTTTATCTTTATTTTTGTGATCAGAAATATAAATCAATTATTGATCGATATATCTGAAATCTATATCTATCTGTATATATATAAAATTGTAAAAAAAAAAAATCTGTACATTGAATATTTTTTTGAAATTCTTTTTGCGATGGACGTTTTGAATGACGCTGAGTCCAAAAATTGCCTTTTTAATATTTTTGTCTGTCTGTCTGTCTGTCTGTCTGTCTGTTAAAGCATCACGCGGAAACCACTGGATGGATTTAAATGAAACTTGGAATCTAGGTTCCTTATATACCCGGTCATAACATAGGCTACTTTTTATCCAGTAAAAATGGTTGGACCCGGTAGGGGGCGCTGCGATCGAAATCCAGGAATTCGTTTTTTCAGCTTATCTCCGAAACCGTTCATCCGATTTGCATGAAAATTTGTATCGAGAAGTTCTTGGACACGCTGAGTTGTTTGACTTATCTACACCGTTCTATCTCGAACACCAGAGGGCGCTGTAGTACAAATATTTTGATAAACTTTGAAAAACTCCTAAACCGAGGATCCGATTTGCATGAAAATTGGAATCTAGGGGTTTTCTGATACGGTGAGTGTTTTGGACTTAACAGTGTTTTTTTGTGCTATCTTGAACACCAGAGGGCGCTGTAGTAAAATGTCGAAAAACTCCTAAGCCATTTATCTGATTTACATGAAAATTGGTATATAGAGATTTTCGGATGCGGTGAGTTTTCATGACTTATCTACTCTGTTCTATCTTGAACACCAGAGGGCGCTGTGGCACAAATATTTTAAAAAAACGCCAAAAAACTACTAAGCCGTTTATCCGATTTGCATGAAAATTTGTAAGTAGAGGTTTTCGGATACAGTGAGTTTTTACGACTTATTTACTTGGTTCTATCTTGACCACCAGAGGGCGCTGTAGTATAAATATTTTGAAAAACCTCGAAAAAGTCCAAAACCGCTTATCTGATTTGCATGAAATTTTGTATGTAGAGGTTGTCCAACACGCTGAGTTTTTTTGACTTATCTTTCTATTCTCTCTCGAACACCAGAGGGCGCTGTAGTGCAAATATTTTGAAAAACCTCGAAAAACTCCTAAGCCCTGCATCCGAATTGATGAAAATTGGAAAAAAGGGGTTTTCTGATACGATGAGTGTTTTGGACATATTTTTTTTTGTGCTATCTTGAAATCCAGAGGGCGCTTTAGTACAAATCTTAGGAAATCTTGAAAAACCTCAAAACTGCTCATCCGATTTGGATGAAAATTTGTAAATAGCGATTTTCGAGTACGGCAAGGGTTCTGGTGCTATATTTTTTGCTCTTTCTCGAAACTAGAGGGCGCTGTTGTCCAATTTGTACGTGTGTATATTATTGAACTGTCCCTTAACGGCTGCACTGATTTTGATGAAATTTTTTGTGTGTGTTTGAGTGGATCCCTGGATGGTTCAGATTCACAATTGGACCCAGTAGGTGGCGCTGCGAGCAGGTTCCACAAGTTTTGTTATTAAAGCTTATCTCCGAAACCATTCATCCGATTAACATGAAAATTTGTGTTTAGGAGTTTTCGGGTACGGTAGTTTTTATGACTTATCTATTTTGTTCTATATTGAACACCAGATGGCACTGCAGTACAAATGTTTTTAAAATCTCGAAAAACTCCTAGCTGTACATCCGATTTGCGTGAACATTTTTACATAGGAGTTTTCGGATACAGTGGGTATCTTGGACCTTTTTTTCTGCGCTACCTTAAACACCAGATGGTGCTGTAGTACAAATCACTTAAGAAATCGTGAAACACTCAAAAACCGCTCATCCGATTTAAATGAAAATTTGTATAACGGATATATAGGATTTGATTATCGAGTATGGAAAGGGCTTTGGCGTTAGTTTTTTAATCTATCTCGAAAACCAGAGGCCGCTGTTGTACAAATACCGCAAAAAACTCAAAACAACTCACCCGATAAGTATGATTTTTAAAAGTGGTTTTCGGGTGCGGTGAGTCTTTTGGCGCTATGTATTTTGCTATATTTTGAACCCCCGAGTGCGCTGTACTACAAAATACAGTAAGGCGTAGCAAAGCACGAAGGCTGATAAAATCTTCTTTTCTTTTTTATGTGTATTTATATTCCACTTTCTTTTTTCGCAAATCAGGACAGCTGATGCTGAATTCTGTGGTATTTGAGTACGCATCAACACATGCGCAAGTCAGTTGCGTCGTAAGTTGGCGTTGTTTTGACATTTCAATTTCTATTTTCAATGTTTATTTTACTTTTGTCCAGTTTCCTCGCGAATTGCCAAGAATTCGTTTTTGCTCTGATTTTTTTCAAAAATGTGCAATCTATCGAATACAATATAAAACTTGAAAATATATTTTAGAAAGCGATCGGCGGTACGCACACACAAATCACGATTTCCCCAACTTTTTCTCATAATTTTCAGATGTTGAAGCTACATTTTGCTCATTTCGCCAAAGTTACCGGTTTGAAAGATGCACACAAAACTCCTTCCAAAGTTTGTGAAAAGTTTTTTCAAATCGACGAATGAAATCGAAAATTATTTATGTCAACTCCCGAGTTAAGCCGGGTATTCACCTAGTATATATATATAAAATTGTAAAAAAAAAAAATCTGTACATGAAATATTTTTTTGAAATTCCTTTTGCGATGGAGATTTTGAGTGACGCTGATCCCGAAAATCGCATTTTTAAAATTTTTGTCTGTCTGTCCGTCTGTCTGTCTGTCTGTCTGTTAAAGCATCACGCGAAAACCACTGGATGGATTTAAATGAAACCTGGCATCTAGGTTCCTTATATCCCCGGTCATAACATAGGCTACCTTTTATCCAGTAAAAAAGGTTGGACCCTGTAGGGGGCGCTGCGATCGGGTTCCAGGCATTCTTTTTTTAGCGTATCTCCGAAACCGTTCATCCGATTTGCATGAAAATTTGTAAGTAGAATTTTTCGGATACGGTGAGTTTTTATAAATTATTAACTCTGTTATATCTTGAACACCAGAGGGCGCTGTAGTACAAATATTTTAAAAAACGTCGAAAAACTCCTAAGCCGCTTATCCGATTTGCATGAAAGTTGGTATATAGAGATTTTCAGAAACGGTAAGATTTCATGACTTATAAACTAGGTTTTATCTTAAACACCAGAGGGAGCTGTAGTGCAAATATTTTAAAAAACGTCAAAAAAGTCCAAAACCCTTCATCCGATTTGCATGAAAATTTGTATGTAGAGATTCTCGAACACGCTGAGTTTTTTTGACTTATTTACCCTGTTCTATCTTGAGCACCAGGAGGCGCTGTAGTACAAATATTTTGAAAAACCTTGAAAAACTCCTAAACCGTGCATAGGGGTTTTCTGATACGGTGAGTGTTTTGAACTTATCTTTTTTGTGCTATCTTGAACACCAGAGGGCGCTTTAGTACAAATCTTAGGAAATCGGGAAATACTCCAAAACTGCTCATCTAATTTGGATGAAAATTTGTAAATAGCGATTTTCGAGTGCGGCAAGGGTCTTGGTGCTATCTTTTTTGCTCTTTCTCGAAACTAGAGGGCGCTGTTATACAATTTGTACGTGTGTATGTTATTAAACTGTTCCTTAACGGCTGCACTGATTTTGATGAAATTTTTTGTGTGTGTTTGAGTGGATCCCTTGATGGTTCAGATTCACAATTGGACCCGATAGGTGGCGCTGCAATCGTGTTTAAGGCATTTTGTTTTTATAGTTTATCTCCGAAACCGTTCATCCCATTTGCATGATAATTTGTGTATAGAGGTTTTCGGATACGGTGAGTTTTTATGACTTATCTACTCTGTTCTATCTTGAACACCAGAGGGTGCTGTGTACAAATATTTTAAAAAACTATTAAGCTGTTTATCCGATTTTCATGAAAATTGGTGTATAGGGGTTTCCTAATATGGTAACTGTTTTGGACTTATCTTTTTTGTACTTTATCGAACACCAGAGAGTGCTGTAGTACAAATATCTTAAGAAATCGTGAAAAAGTAGAAAGCCGCTCATCCCATTTAGTAAAAAATTTTATTAAAGGATTTTCGTGTACGGCAACTGTTTCAGCGTTATCTCTGGATAGTTCCTGGATAGTTCAGATTCGCAATTGGACCCGGTTGGTGGCGTTGCTATCGGATTCCACGAATTTTGTTATTAAAGTTTGTCTCCCAAACCATTCATCCGATTTGCATGAAAATTTGTATTTAGGGATTTTCGGGTACGGTAGTTTTTATGGCGTATCTATTTTGTTCTATATTGAACATCATAGGGCACTGCAATACAAATGTTTTAAAAATATCGAAAAACTTCTAGCTGCACATCCGTGAAAATTTTTACATAGGAGTTTTCGGATACGGTGGGTATCTTGAACTTTTTTTTCTGCGCTATCTTAAATACCAGATGGTGCTGTAGTACAAATCACTTAAGATATCGTGAAACACTCAAAAACCGCTCATCCGATTAAGATAAAAATTTGTATATCGGATGTATAGAATTTGATTATCGAGTATGGAAAGGGCTTTGGCGTTATTTTTTATTATATATAACCAGAGGGCGCTGTTGAACAAATACCGCAAAAAACTCAAAACAAATCATCCGATAAGTATGATTTTTATAAGTGGTTTTCGGGTGCTGTGAGTCTTTTGGCGCTTTGTATTTTGTTATATCTTGAACACCAGAGGGCGCTGTACTACAAAAGACGGTAAGACGCAGCAAAGCGCAATGGGTGATAAATATCTTAATTTTTTCTTTATGTGTATTTATACCCAAACTTCTTTTTTCGCATATCAGGACAGCTGATGCCGAATTCTGTGGTATTTTAGTACTCATCAAAATATGCGCAAGTCAGTTGCGTCATAAGTTGGAGTTGTTTTGACATTGCAATTTCTATTTTCAATGCTTATTTAATTTTTGTTTAGTTTCCTCGCGAATTGGCAAAAATTCGTTTTTGCTCTGATTTTTTTTTTTAAATGTGCAATCTATCGAATACAATATAAAACTTGAAAATATATTTTTGCAAGCGATTGGCGGCACGCACACACAAATCATGATTTCCCTAAGTTTTTTACATAATTTTCAGATGTTGAAGCTACATTTTGCTCATTTCGCCGAAGTTACCGCTTTGAAAAATGCACACAAAATTCCTTCTAAAGTTTGTGAAAAGTTTTTTCAAATCGACGAATGAAATCGAAAATTATTTATATACACTCCCGAGTTAAGCCGGGTATTCAGCTAGTCAAAAAAAAAATCAGTCATTGATCGTTATTTTTTCAATAACACTCAATCATTAATCATTATTTTTTCCAGCATATACAAAAATGATTCATTGATAGAAATAATAAGGATCAAAATTTGAATCATATACATAAGAATAACATATTTATAAATAAACTAGTAAGGATGGAGCTTCGGAGGGTACCGAAGCTAATTTACCCCCCACGGCCATATTGAAGTATATTCGAAGTCTTAAGCCACGACATACACGATGACATTTAGTTTTATATATTAACAAAAGTTTGATGACGTCACTTTGTATGGGAGGTAGGCGTGGTTTTGATCCGATTTTTCCAATTACAGAGATGGTTTATATTATTTATCAAAGCTAATGTGCAACATTTCAAGACATTTCTTTAATTTTTGTGGATTTTTAAGAGATTTTACGTTTAAAATCAAGGCAATTTGTATGGGCGGTAGGCATGGTTTTCATTAGATATTATATATTATTAGATATTATATATCAAAGCCTTTGTGCAAAATTTCATGACATTTCTTAAGTTTGAGCAGATTTTGAAGAGATTTTACTTTTAAAATAAAGCCACTTTGTATGGGAGGTAGGCGCGGTTTTCATCCGATTTTTCCAAATTTCATAACCAGAATGAAGAGAGCAAAGCTTACGTGCCAAATTTCAAGGCATTTCTTTAATTTTTGTGGATTTTAAAGACATTTTACGGTTAATATAAAGTCAATTTGTATGGGAGGTAGGAGTGGTTTTCATCCGATTTCGCCCATTTTCGAACTTGATCTTCCTTATTTAAAAATAAACGTATATGTTGAATTTCATCGCGATTGCTTTAAAATTGCGGTTGTCATCGTGTCGACAGACGGACACACGGAAATCGACTCAAGAGGAAATGCTGATCAAAAATATATATATTTGTCTATACCTTCTTGGCGTTACAAACGGAATAACAAAGTTAATATACCCATGACGCAGTACGCGTTGGGGTATAAAAATATTTGCATTAATATAAAGCTGGATGAATAAAAACATATCAATTGATTTTTCTTGAATAAAAACACAAGCAATTGCTTGGTCTTCAACAAATAGATAGACACACATGAACAGATTTAAGCTATTGCTTGGAAAATATAAGAAATACTAGTATAAAAGCCCGTCGTACGACGTGTTGGAACGCTAAACTGTAATTATTTTTTGCCATTATTACAGTGCTTTTACAACATACTGTTCTGAAAAATATTCAACCTGAAAGTATGCACATACCGTCGTCTGGATAAATTAATGTCGTATGTTACATTCGGCGACTGTTGGGAAATCACGATGATTTAAGCCTTGTTTTTGGGAAACGCCACGGTAGATTTTTTCCAAATTTTGAGGGATTGTTACATTCTCATAAAACTAAGAGAACATACCATTTTAATAGTTAATACATTATTATAAAGTTTTAAAGAAAACAATTAATCATTCAATATGAAAAAACGGCACAATAAACATTAGTATCTTTTACATTCTAAGTATGGCAAAAATTTATCTTCTTCTTTTCCGAGGAAACTCTTCCAAGACTGAAGATTTGGATTTGGAAGACTGCTTTCCAGTCATTTTTGGCATCTAAGTCAAGTCAAAATTTGATATCTAAATTTTTTTCGAAGGTCCAGTCGAAGGTCTTGTTGCTAAATCCTGCAGATATTCTCGAGCAGCCGGATTAAGAAAAACTTTGCTAGGTATCTCCACATTTCGCAAATATTTTTCAATCGCGCTGCGAAAATAATCAATGTGCTATAAACAATAGTGACCCGGCTCACCAAACTTTTGCTTAATTTCCTTAATATTTGGACGATCATAGATGAATTGAAGTAAAGCTGTTGCAGTTATACGGTTCCGGTTCTGCGGAACGCATGAATCGCTCCATAATATAATACTGTATAAATTAGGATGGTTACTAACAAGTTTGTTCAATATTTTAATTAAGGCGATGGAGATATCATTTCCACTGCGTCCACTTAAAGTTTTGTTCCACAAAGCAAAGTACGTAACTTTTTCATGGCCAGGTATTACAAGGGTACCAGTACACGCCAATTGTACACGAGATTGTACACGCAGAATTTCCTTTTATAGTAAAAGCTGGAGGCCAACATTTTTGGCAGAGAGAATATATTTTCCAGATCATACATTAAAACGGTGGTAGTTTCATCGATATTCTTAAGATCAGTATCACGTTCAGCTATTGTGAATCTTTTTTTCTTCCAAGATTTTTTGACGCAGTTGGATCTCAGCTTCAGTTTGTTTGCCAGTATTGGCTTTGAAAATATGGCACTTGTCGCAAATATCTTTTCTTGGTGTATAGAAGGAAAGATTAAATTTCGTGTTGAATACCTTTCTATAGAGGTCTGGGCTGACCGGATCACTGACTGAGGTCCTATAAAGATCAAACATTTTTTGAACACTTAAGTGGGCCCCTAAATATTTCCTGGAGGTCGATGATCTGCAATAATGCGTGTCGATTGTAGGAAAACTTGGCATATGAGTGCTTACTTCCTAGATTTTAGTTTTATCGGTAGCTTTTCTTTCACGGTGAGAGAGCTTAGTCTTGGACTCTATAGAACCAACTTCCTAGTGCTTGGCAAAATAAATAATAAATTAATCTTTCAGAGATTGCCAGAGTGCTCAAGAAGTACTTTTTGCAAAATTGAATAGTCTTGCAGTTTGTTTTAAGGAAAAAAAGAAATCTGGCCTGTTTTTTGGTTGACCCTTTACTGACTTTACATCATGTCTTCTGCGCACATACGACAAATGATGAATAAAGGGGTTGTGACCTTGCACATAAAGAGGGTAAAACAAAGTATATGCTGTCTACAAACAAGGGAGCGCGGCGTTTAGACTCCCATGTTTCATCCGACAGCTATAACATTGCAGTAGTCAAGGAGTTCGTGTATCTTGTCACCGCCATTAATACCAACAACGAAATTAGCCTGGAGATAAAGCGAAGAACAATAATTGCTAATAGGTGCTACTACGGGCTCAGTAAGCAACTAAGTTCCAGAGCCCTCTCCCGATCGATAAAACTAACACTCTACAAGACGCTCGTTCTACTTTATAGCTGCTTTATAGCGCTGAGGCATGGGCAGTTTCGCAAACTGACGCAGCCAATCTAGGGGTGTTCGAGAGAAAAGTTCTTCGCATCCGAATGAACCACGAGCTGTATGAGCTCTACGAAGACATTGACTTAGTTCGGCGTATAACTGTGCAGCGACTACGCTGGCTGGGTCATGTCCATCGTATGGACGACGAAGCTCCAGCGAAAAAGGTGCTCGAGGCGAGGGTCGCTGGTCAACGACGACGAGGGAGACCACGCCTCCGATGGATGGACCAGGCTGAGGAAGCCCTAACCGCACTTGGTGTATCCGATTGAAGAAGGCGCGCGAGCAGAGGCGCCTGGCGAGAGCTGATAAGGTCGGCCGAAATCCGGACACGGGTTGTTACGGCCACCTAAGTAAGACCTTACACATACGTCAAAATTAGTGTTAATATCTCGGAAACTAAAAAAGATTCCGAAAAACACCATTTGAAAGATCTCGTTGAATTTTCTACAACTGCATCATTAACTCAAAACTGATCGATTTTCACATACGACATTAATTTATCCAGGCGACGATACATAAAAAGTAAGCATGTCACTGATATCTATCAAATTAATTTTTTGTGCACACTTTCAGGCTGAACATTTTTCAGGACATTGCATGTTGGGAGAAACTGTAATAATCGGAAAAAATAATAATTACACTTTGAGCGATATTAGGTGTAGAGCATTGTGCTTGCCTTTTATATATTAAGATGTGTGTGGCCTCCTCGCACGGTAGAAGCAAAACTTTTACCGAAGAAAGGGATTGCCAAAATTTAATTTATTTATTATTTTATCATTGGTTTTCGGCCCAGCGTTATATACACAAAAGTTCCCCAAAAAAACAAAATAAATACTAAATTACATACATAGGAGAGGATGTCAACCTGCTGAACGGGCCCAACTACTGAACACTGTCAGTTCTTATAGATACCAGCGCCAATGTGTAAAACGCCAAGGTAACATCTCATTGAATGTTCACTTTTGACAAATCATTGAGTTGTACGCGGGTGTTGCTTAAACCGAATGACCGTCGCGAAACAAAATATTTGAAAAAAACGAAGCTGATAAAAAAAAAAATGCATATCATTTTAGTGAATTTTCAAGTGTTTCTGAAGCTAAAAATAAGTTTAATATTTATTTTACACAATTCAATAAACAGTCGAACAGTATTGTGCAATGGAAAAAAATATTTCGGGTCATGTCATGATGGCGTCACTGTCCACCTACTGAACAAGAAGGAGGCCCATCTACTGAACAGTTTTTTTGGACGGTCAATTGTCATTTTAAATGACCTAAGCATTTTCAGCATGGGGTCGCCGAAAAAAGAGAAAGGCAAAACAAATATAGATCCTGATGCGATGATTGTAGCAATCAAACAAGTCAAAATAGCCACTCAGAGCTGCTGCTCGCCAGTATAACATTCCCCCAGCAATATTGCACCTTAATATACAAAAAGTTGACGCTTAAACTCCAGATACCAGCAAAGCGAGGCAAGAAAAAACGGTTGACAGATTCGTCAGATGAGGATGTTGATTTTTGCATAATTAGCCTGGAAGAAATGTCGCGAAAATTGACCAGCAACAATACCATCAAATGCCATTCATGCCAGCGAGGTGTTTTTTTGAAATGTGCAAATATGCAGGCAAGCATTTCAGGTGCAATAATTGCGATTCAGATTATAAGGAGGAAGTTGAAGACTTCGAAGACTAATTTTCATTTAATTTAACTTCATTTTTGAGTTATTTTTTTTTGAATCCAAATGAATTTTCTTTTGCCTTAATGTCAGTGAGTCACTGCAAACCATTCAAAGAATAAATTGTCTATAAACACTAAAAACTTATGGCTTACCTTAATTTTCTCATTTTAACAGCGATGTGTTTAAGGTGTTCAGTAGCTGGGGCGATTTTTCCGGGGATCGATTGTCGACACTTTTGCCAGATCGACTGCCAAACTAGCATTTTCTGGAAATTTAAAACTCCATTTGAATTTCTTGTTAGCTATTGAAATTAGCTTTCAAACGAAACAGAACTCCAAAAAAATTATGTTTTAAACCAAAGTTATGGCCTTTAAACGAAACGTGTTCAGTAAATGGGCATCTTCCCTACTACAAAAAAACAATACTTGATTTTATGAGAAACCGCTGCGCTCAAATGTTAAGTATCAAATGTAAACAAAAAGAACAAACGACAAAGCGTCGTAACTATTGTATAACATAGTTTTTGGTATGAAATGGTTTCAGATGTTCATTTCATGTGTGTGTGAAAAACCAAGCGTTGCTGTCGCACTCTTTTTTGGTCAATTTTTATATAAATACATGTTCATTGATGCCAGGAGCGTACCCAGAAAAAAAGTTTGGGGGGCTTAAGTTTTTTATTTAATTTGTCAAAATTTTTTTATACAATAAATAAACTTTAAAGGATAATGTCTATTTTACTTTTTTCGGCCGTCGAATTTTAAATCTCTTCTGTTTTCACTTCCACATTCTTTATACTTCTTACTTTTGTTTTGAATTTTTAAACCTATTTTTGTGTAAATGTCTTTTTTTTAAACTTCAACGTTTATTTTTAAAATATTTCAAAGTTTACTTTCGTGGAACTTAAATATTTTGGACTTTGGGCTTAAAAAAGCAAACAAAAGATTTATAAATGTATGTATTAGGGCATTTGTATTTTTTGTTTTAATTTTTTTATATAATTTAGGGGTCGCTACCAGTTGTCAAAGTTTAGTCCTCTCACAAGAAAACGTCCCTTGGTGTCATTCGCTGACTTGAATGAGCTTCGGATATGTGATAGCGGACAAAAAATCTAAGGTGCACGTATTTTTTTTTAGGTGCGGAAACCCACGTTTAAAGGTTAACAATGACGTCCAAAAATTTCACATAAGTGCGTTTTTTTACATGTCCGCCATATTTAATTTTCAATTTTTGACTCCAGATTCGTATTTATTGCCTCAAAAAACCTAAAGGCACCTGATTTCATGTAGATACGAGGTTGTCTTCTAGTTTTAGCCACTGTTTCCTGCCATTTGTATCAATGTGCCTTGGTAGCGACTGTGAAATTAACATGAAAAAAACCGGGGTGCAGCCGTCAGGACTGCCGATGGAAGCGTTAGCTTTTTGCATTAGATATAAAATTAATTATATTATTAATTAAATGAATAAACATGCAAACAATTTTAAGTTTACACTTTTTTTATGTTTATTAATAAGTTGATAGCAAAAAGTTTTGAATTTTGGTTACACTATGTACAGTAAAGGGCAAAAGTCTACATACAGCATCGATTTCCGCAAAACTTATGAATCTTAATAAAAAGTTGAGTACGTAGTGTAATTAGAAAAGACTTTTAAGAAGAAAAAAGAACAAAAACTTTGATCTCAATCAATTCAAGTTCAAAAATTGACAATAATGCGAAAAATTTAAGGGAGTATTCCTGGTTGGAAGGCTGTTTTTGGACCCTTTTTGAAAAACTTCTCATTTGGAAAAGCAAAGAGTTATTTAAATTCTGTTTTTTTTATTGTATTAAGAACATATTAAATTAAATAAAAAAATTTTTCCTTTGTACGAGGGCTGTTCAAAATGTTGCCGGCCTTCAAAGTTGGGCTTCGAAAAAAAAGGTATGCTGCTTGCGGCCCGGATAACTCGACTTCGGATCATCTAAAATGGAAAAAGTAAATGGCATTAGATTCAGTACAGATGTAATTCTGATCCCTGCCTCAATCATAATTTTGCGATTATTTTTTACAAAATGGCGGTCATTGAAAAATGAAAAACCGATTTTGGGTCTTTTTTTTTTGTAGTTTAGTATAAAAAAGTAAAAAATTGTTCAAATTGTGATTGAGGTAGGGACCAGAATTGTGACAATTCTGCGTTGATTGCAGTTGGTTTCATCAAAATCGGTTTAGAACTACGGGCGCAGCCTGGGCCGCAAGCTCGAAAAACGTGGTTTCGAGATAAACACGTTTAAGTTTGAAGTTATTTTTTTTTGCACCAAAAAAAAAAAACTGAAATGAAAAATTTGAGCATGCAGTTAGTTTTAGAAATTCGACAATTCTGCGTCGAAAGCACTTAGTAACGGATTAATTAACCATTAATTAACAGATTTTGAAATTTTCATTAAAATCTACTCGGTTGATTTCGATTTTATCGCGAACATACGAACAAACATGCAGACATGCAGATCTTACTATTTCTTTATTGTAATTATAGAAAATACTTTTGTCTTAAACTTTTGGTAGGCTTTAAACTGTCATTCTATTTCCTCTTTAGATTCTAGATGACTTAACGGCAGAACTGACAATACACAATGCCTCCGAGCAAATGGGTCGATACCAGTGTATGGTGGGTGATAATGCAATTGGAGTAACCAAAGTATATGTCGGTGAGTATCTTGATATTATCTTTTGACCTGAACACTATCACCTCTATACTTGAATAACATTTAATCTTTTAATCTTGCAAAGGTAATTTTTTAAGCGTTTGGACCTCCAAAAATTTTTAATTGGAATTGATAAACCAATGCTTGCCATTTATTTTTTAAAAAATATTTAATTTTTATATTTGATAATCTTAGTGTTAGTAATGGAGACCGCTACAGGGTTCAGACTAAAGTAGGTCTACTGAGCTTTTAAGCAAAATTTAATGTTCTACTGCGTCACTGCGGCTTTTTCATATCTACGGTGATTTATTCTCAACAAACATTTTTATGCTTATTTTTGTATTCCTCTTACAAACAGGAAGCACAGACAATTTTTTACATTAATTTACATTACGTCAATGCTGTATCGAAGTTTTAAATGATGATGTTTTAAATGATGAGTGAAGATCACTCATAAATTTTGATATCAGCAACAAACAAACAAGATGCTTTACATTTTTGGCATTCCATTATAGATAAAAAAATATGCTAGAAAAATTCATGTTTAAAAATTTGGCAGAATACATGTTAAATTTGTGTGTTGTACCCCTCAGCATTGCTGCAGCAGAAAGAAAGTTTTCAGAAATGAATTTAATAAAAAATAAGCTTAGACATAAATTGAATGTCAATACTGTAAATAGCTTAATGTTTACAGCCTGTTTAATTTCAGACAAAAGAAATCTTTTTTACCACCACTTGCATTGTTACAATTTTCTAAAAAATATAAATTTGTCGACGGCAAATATATTTTGAATCAGTAAAAAACATGTTTCTGCAATGCATTTTATCTTGCATTTTATCAATTTTGAGTTGCTGAAACCTTACATTTAAAAATCAAACCTTAACAGTTAAAAATTTAATATCAGACCCACAAGCTTTGAACAAAGAAATGACTTACAATACACAGCAATTTCACCTCCTTTATTTCCAATCCTGTCATTCCCAAAATGTGTGTAAGTTGGTATGTTTAAAAAGCAGTCGGAAAGTTCAGTATTTAACAACGACTAAGAAACATATCAGAGACAGACAAAAACGTCAGACGAATTGCAAAAAATTATTAAAAGCAAAACAATTACTTAATTATTAACATAAAAAAAATCAAAGGTAATAAAAAAGCAATGAAAACAAAAGAAACAAAGACAATAATTCCAAAAGACAGAAACACAATTATAATATCATGCACAAGAAATTTGCATTAAAGACTGTTACTGCCACTGTAACATGGAAAAAGCCACAAGCAAAAAAGGAATTTATTTAAACTTGATTTTTTTCGCTTATAAGCTTATCAATAGCTTAGATTTTTGTTTTTTTGTCTTAGCAATGCTATGATTCAGAATAAGAGTTTGACATATGATATCTGCAAGTGTTTTATAAATTTATTTGTTTAAAAAAAACATTTATTTCAATTAAATATAAATATTCCATGTTTCTAGCTAAGTTTTAAACGGTTTTTCTGATAAGCATATCTGGCTCTTTGAAAATAGCTTCACATTATGACTTTCAAACTTTCAGATTGCCATTTCCAAAACATTTAAATAAATATGCAAAAATCAATAATACGACAAAAGTTATTGTCAGTATGTGAATATTTCTGCATGGCAAACATGTCTATAGCACTAAATTTGGGCAAACTAGTTTTTTGAATAGAATACTACTTATTAGAAAGAAACATATGCCTATGTATGTTATAAGTGTTTATTTTGCGAATAAAATTTATAATAATTTATACAATTTATTATATAAAAATATTTCATATTTCTTTCGTTTATCATTTAGGAACTGCACCGACTGAAGTAACGGATTTTTCTTGTAAAGGCTATGATCTTGTTTACATGACATGTACTTTTACAAAACCCCAAAATATGATTAACACACACTATGAACTTTATCTGAAAGCCAACTTAGATGTGAGCTACTAAGATCATTTATTTATTAATGGAATATTTTGACTTGAGTATTTCTTTTTGTATACATATTTAGGATTACAGTAATCGTTGCACACTTCAAATCACTGATGATGTTACCTACACTTATAATATAACGAGCACAATATTAATAAGTCGAGAAACTTATCACTTCAATTTAACTGGAACTAATTCACTTGGATCACATTCACAATTTTTTACCATCAATAAATACAAAAGTGGTAAGTATTTAAAATTCATTAATTCAAATTTAATAAAGCAAAAGTATCCCAAAGAGTATCCCTATTATGTATTACAACCCAACTAAATTGAATAGATTCAACTAAATTTTTTTATATAGCGTATTACATAAATTTCAGTTAAATCATGTAGTTTGCCTTAATCTTTTAAGAATTTTTAAACTACATGGTTCAACTGAAATGTATGTAATACGTTATACGAAAAAATTTAGTTCAATCTAGTTAACTAAGTTGAGTTGTAATACATAATAACGGCCGAAATTATAAAAAAAAGAATGAATAAATCAAATTAATAAAAAAATAAAACAAACACAAAAATATATAAAAAATAAAATATTAAAAATAAATGAAGTATAAATTAATATTGTGTATACTTAAAAATTATAAAAGGAAATAATGAAAAATAAAAAAAAAAAATATGTATACAATTAATAAAAGAAGAAGTACAAAATAAATAAAAACTAAATAAAAAAATTAAAAAAAATCTATATGTAAAATAAATAAATTATTGCTAATTGCTCGAATAGCTAAATGCAACTGCAGCGCACAAATGTTATATTTTGTTGTGCTTATTATTTGCCGATTTTTTGTTTTTTTTTTATTATTATTTACCCTTATATTTTTTTTTAACAAATCTGGTTTTGAGTTGAAACTAAACCGTATCACCGAAACTAACCTACTGTGGTCGGCATAAATATTTTGAATAAAGCTGGCATCACACGTGCTCTCTGAATAAAATCTAATGAAAAACATTTAGGGCCAGTTTTTCAGTACGAGTTTAAATTAATCCGAGTTGAATTCACCAAAATTGGACGTTTAAACTCGGTTTAACTAGATATTTTAGCATTTATTGAATTTAAATTGACTTAAATTATCATATAATGTGTTTCTTTTTTGCCTTATCTTTGCTTAAACGTCCAATTTTAGTAAGTTAAACTGGGTTTAATTTAACTAAAGTGTAAACTCGAACTAAAAAACTGGCCTTATTGTGATAAATTATTGTAAAACATGGTGTGAGGAATTTTAATCTGAATAAACGGAGTAATTGAAGCCACGCTTTATGCAAGTCACGATTTGATAATTAATATTAAATTATTTAATAATTATTCAACTTTATTCAAATGCATTTGTTTATTTTAGTTATTTTTTTATAAAAAAAAAACATGGAAAAAAGTCGGAATAAGTATTGAAATGAGATGTGCAATCGTAAAGTTACATTTGTCAAAGCAATCCGTTCACTATCAAATAAATAAGCACAAACAAACAAATTCAGTGAAAAATTTGCCACGATCTGGCAGAAAACGTAAAACAACACGTAAAGAAGACCAGCTTATTGTACGGGAGTTCGCAAGGAACCCTGGTTTAACTCTAAAAAGCCATGAATTTCAGATAATCCAGTTTTTTCTCAGAATCCAGTTAACAAACGCACAATTCGTAGACATTTAAAATAATTCCAATTCGGTACATATTCCTTTAGAAAAATACCGTATATAAGGCCGGCAAATAAATTCAAACGACTCAAATTTGCCAAAGATTTTCTCTGTAGACTATGAGTTGAGGACTAATGAAAGTACGTTTGAGTATCACGGATCACCTAAAAAGATCCCTGTAGGAAAATCAACTAATTTAAAAGTAGTTGATAAAGTAGTTTTTTGTCAACCACAACTAGTTGAAATTCTGACTTTTTTCCATAGAACGAACTAACTTATTTTGTATGGTGATGTCCGCTAAATAAGTCAATTGACTTTCATCTGCATATATTTTCAACTACTTGTTAAATTAGTTACATTTAAATTATTTTTTTAATTGCTTTTAAATAACCAATTGAAAACTATTACTGATGGCCTAAAATTAATAATATTTGATGAAATAACATGGTTAAATATATATAAACTTGTAATCTAATAAAAATTTGCAATTCAAACATGTCAACATCAGAGTAGTTGCCGCCTTAATTTAATTAAAAGTAGTTCATATACTGGTTTATTTTAAATTAGTTTTTTAATTAGTTGTTTTTAAAAACAAGTTAGTTTGTTCCTATAGGGATGTTTGTCCGAATTTCAAAGAAAACACGAAAAGAAGTAGCTCCAGTCTTACAAGCAAATCGCCATGGTGGCGGCTCGGTAATGTTTTGTGGATGCATTTCCTTTTGTGGTCATGGTGATTTGGTTCCAATTAATGAAACGATGAACCAATACAAAATATTTGGATGTCTTAAATGGGCATGCATTTCCATCTGGTGAAAAACTTATTGGCCACAAGAGTAAGTTTATTTATAATGATATTTTTTAATCGAACTGACGTAGATGTTTTAAACTGACCACCACAAAGTTTTGATGTAAACGTTATAGAAAAATTGTGGGCATATATGAAAGGAAAGCGAAGCGTTTGCTTGACTCGGACTAGGAATGAAACTATATCTGAAATAAAAACTCTTTGGGAGCAAATTTCGGCATATGTTTTAAAAAATCTTGTAGAATCGGAACCTAAACGCCTGTAAAAAGTTATAAAAGTAAATTGTTAAGTTTTTGCATTAATTTTTCTAATATTTAAGTTTAGTTTTGCATAAAATTGAACTGTCAAAATAATTATGCCTTCTTTGAAATTAAGTTTTTTTTTTAATATGTTATCCTTGTTATTTTTAAAAAATGTACCTATTTTTGGTTACATTTTAAGCAAAACAAAATATATTAATTCGGGTTTTCTCAAACTATTTCAAAAACTCAAAATATTTGCATTTTCTGTTCGTCAAAATAATTATGCCTGCCGACCACTGCATTTTTGACATCGTCTTAAATACAGTAATTTTTGCGGTTTCTTTTTTTAAAAAAAGTTCCCTATGGTGCTACTTTTTCGTTTTGTTCGTTTTCGATTGTTTTTTTTTTTGCAAATTTTTTCTGATTTTTTTTTTAACCTAATATTATTTTTTCCTCGACTAAAAAATTCGATAGATTTTATTCAAAGACTAGCTGAATACCCGGCTTAGCTCGGGAGTTGATATAAATAATTTTCGATTTCATTCGTCGATTTGAAAAAAACATTTCACAAACTTTAGAAGGAATTTTGTGTGCATCTTTAAAACCGGTAACTTTGGCGAAATAAGCAAAATGTAGCTTCAACATCTGAAAATTATGAGAAAAAGTTGGGGAAATCGTGATTTGTGTGTGCCTACCGCCGATCGCTTTCTAAAATATATTTTCAAGTCTTATATTGTATTCGATAGATTGCACATTTTTGAAAAAAATCAGAGCAAAAACGAATTCTTGGCAATTCGCGAGGAAACTGGACAAAAATTAAATAAGCATTGAAAATAGAAATTGAAATGTCAAAACAACGCCAACTTACGACGCAACTGACTTGTGCATGTGTTGATACGAACTTAAATACCACAGAACTCGGCATCAGCTGTCCTGATTTGCGAAAAAAGAAAGTGGAATATAAATACACATAAAGAAGAAAAAAATATATTTATCACCCTTCGCGCTTTGCCACGCCTTACTGTATTTTGTAGTACAGCGTCCTCTGGGGTTCAAGATATAGCAAAATACATAGCGCCAAAAGACTCACCGCACCCGAAAACCACTTATAAAAATCATACGTATCGGATGAGTTGTTTTGAGTTTTTTGCGGTATTTGTACAACAGCGTCCTCTGGTTCTAGAGATAGAATAAAAAAATAACGCCAAAGCCCTTTCCATTCTCGATATCAAATCCTATATATCCGATACACAAACTTGTATCTAAATCGGATGAGCGGATGACGATGACGAGCGGATGACGATTTCTTAAGTGATTTGAACTACATCACCATCTGGTGTTTAAGATAGCGCAGAAAAAAAAGTCCAAGATATCCTCCGTAAAAACTAGGATATCCAAGATATCCTTCATAAAAACTACCTTACCCGAAAACCCCTAAATACAAATTTTCATGTAAATCGGATGAATGGTTTGGGAGACAAACTATAATAACAAAATTCGTGGAACCCGATCGCAGCGCCACCTACCGGGTCCAATTGCGAATCTGAACCATACAGGGATCCAATTAAACACGCAAAAAAAATTTCATCAAAATCGGTGCAGCCAAATTGTACAACAGCGCCCTCTAGTTTTCTCAGTCTTCAACAGCAAAAGAGATAACGCCAAAACAGTTGCCCAATACGAAAATCCTTTAATAAAATTTTTCATCCAACTCGGCTTTCTACTTTTTCACGATTACTTAAGAGATTTGCACTACAGCGCCCTCTGGTGTTCGAGATAGAACAGATTAGATAAGTCATAAAAACTCACCGTATCCGAAAACCTCTATATACAAATTTTCATGTAAGTCGGATGAATGGTTTCGGAGATAAGCTATAAAAACAAAATGCAGCGTGTACAATTGTGAATCTGAACCATCAAGGGATCCACTCAAACACACACAAAAAATTTCATCAAAATCAGTGCAGCCGTTAAGGAACAGTTTAATAACATACACACGTACAAATTGTATAACAGCGCCCTCTAGTTTCGAGAAAGAGCAAAAAAGATAGCACCAAAACCCTTGCCGTACTCGAAAATAGCTATTTACAAATTTTCATCCAAATCGGATGAGCAGTTTTGGAGTTTTTCACAATTTCCTAAGATTTGTACTAAAGCGCCCTCTGGTGTTCAAGATAGCACAGAAAAGATATGTTCAAAACACTCAACGTATCAGAAAACCCCTACTCTCCAAATTTCATGCAATTCGGATGCACGGCTTAGGAGTTTTTCGACGTTTTTTAAAATATTTGTACTACAGCGCCCTCTGGTGTTCAAGATAGAACCGAGTAGATAAGTCATTAAAACTCACCGTATGCGAAAACCTCTACATACAAATTTGCATGCAAATCGGATGAACGATTTTGGAGATAAGCTAAAAAAAGAATGACTGGAACCCGATCGGAGCGCCCCCTGCCGGGTCCAACCTTTTTTCCTGAATAAAAAGTAGCCTATATGTTGACAGGGGATATAAGGAACCTAGATGTCAAATTTCATTAAAATCCATCCAGTGGTTTTCACTTGATGCTGTAACAGACAGACAGACAGACAGACAGACAAAAATTTTAAAAATGCGATTTTCGGACTCAACATCATTTAAAACGTCAATCGCAAAAAGAATTTCAAAAAATATTGAATATACAGATTTTTTTTTTTACAATTTTCGCATTTCACTGGAAATTACCCATAATTCTTTGAAGAAAATTGATCGGATCCATTTTAAAAATCAATTTTATCGTTTTCATTTGTTCCCATGGTTCTAATGATTTTTCCTGAGCTTACATTTTTTTGCATTTTTTTGACTTTATTTTATAGTAGAAACTGAGATAAAGTGGGTGGTTAGTCGAAGAAAAAATAATATTCGTTTAAAAAAAAAATCAGGAAAAAAATGCAAAAAATAAACAAACGCACACATATATAAAACTTTAAGATCGGATAAGAAACACCGAAGATATAACAAAAACAAAAAATAGGGACCTTTTCAAAAAAAATTATTTATTTCGAAAATGTCTTTGAAATGTCTACCGATTGAGTCGGTGTCAGAAATATGTTTACTTTTCTTCTATACATGGTGATACGGTCTAGTGGACACATAAATGGCACAAATAACTTAAAGTATTCAGTACTCGCGTAGAACCTCGTATTGCTTTGTGTAGTTGAACAATAAGTTATTAAAAGAATTGCAGAGTGAAAAACTAATAAAAATGAGATCAGGAAAACATACCAAGACTGAGGAGAGATGGATAATATGGAAAATGTACAAAGAAGGAAAAAAGGTCGCGAAAATTAATAATTATATATATATATATATATAAATGTCCAATCCAGCCCTTGAAAGGACTTTGACAGAGCTTCTTATGATCAATTGTGTTGTGCGTGTTGTGAAATATTTGAACGCAAATGATCGAGAACTGGACCTACCAGCTTTATGCCGACTCCGAACGGCTTATGTTCTCAAGATGCTTTTCATGGCTGTTTTTACTCTCTGAGGCTTGCCATTGTCTGCAGAGAGGTGACGGCCGAACAGAAAAATTATTTCAATTGAAAAAAAATTCTGTGTCAGGTGGGGTTTGAACTAGGGTTCTATGGCGTATGGGCCACGCACTCTACCCACTGCACCACGGACGGCAATCTTATGGATAGTTTTCGAAAAAAGTGTACAATGCAATTCACTCAGGTGTAAAGAATCGCTATTTGTTAATATCAGGAAATATTCGGGAGCCAGACAAATGTGCGTATGGGATGCAGTCATAGTGAGAAAGTCTAAAAAAGACCCATTCAAGTCATCAAATTAATCAAACAAAAATCTTGAAAGGATTAACTTTCGCCAAAATCCATTAAGAAAAAAGCATAAATTTCTGGAAAAACGTATTTGTGGAGTAATGAAACTAAAAAGAGTAGAATTGGACTAGATGGTAGAACCTTTATTTATCGTCCTAAACGTCAAAAGCACAATACCAAGTTCATCCAGAAGTCAGTAAAGCAGGGTGGTGATAATATTATGATTTGGGGTGCATTTTGGTGGCCCCTTATAAAAATCAGTGGCAAAATGGACAAGTTTCAGTACTTAGACTTAGTACTTTAAAAACCATATCGAACCATATGCCTTCGACTTTATTCCAGATAAGTGTAAATTTATGCAGAACAATGATTCCAAACACTCTTTCATACTAGTAAAAAATTTGGCATCTGTGTCAAATCTGTCAAGGTTCAAATCGCAAAGTAAAATTTAAAAAATATGGAAGAACTTTGGTCCGCAAGAAAGCTTGGTAAAGTGTATGGGCCGCAGTTGTGAAGCTGTTATAAAAAACAAAGGCTACAGTATAAAATATTAATGATTTTAGGGCTTGCACAACACAACACAACACAACACACTATCTTTTCTCTTTTTTCCAGAATGCACCATTTATGTGTTCAGCATATTGCACTTCTTCTTTACATTTTGATAATTTCTAATTTTTTATTGATAAGTTATAACTTAAGTTTTAATTATTATTAAATGTAAGGTATAAACCTTTAGAAAAAACCAAGCCATTGTTCGTTATTAAGAATATTTACGATAATGCAGCACAAGAAAGAACAAATTAAAAATATGACATCATTCATATGTTCATAGCTGTAGATAAACTAAAAAATATAAACATAAATAAAAAAAATATTATTAAAAATAAATAATAACTTAATACAAATTAAACAAGAAATAACTTAAAAAATAATCAAAAAATATAGATAAATAAAAAATAAAAAACATCAAATAATAAAAAATATTGAAATAAATTAAAATAACAAAGATATTAGGGAAACAAAATACGTAAAAAACCAAAAAATATATAAGTAAAAAAAAATATAGAAAACAAAACCATTATTTAAATAAAAATTAATAATAAATTAAAAATATATGTGTATAAAAAAAAGAAGAAAAATTAAAATAGAAAATATAAAAACACAAAAAAAGAAACCTAGAATAAAAAAAAAAAAATAAAAAGAAAATAACAATAATAAATATAAAAAAAAAAAAAAAGTAATGTAAAAAATAAAAAAAATATTTATGTAATAATTTTAAGGCAAGGCCTAAGGCCCAAGGTTAAAAATAAAGCTTATTAATAGACCAAGTATAAATTTTATTTTACATTAAAGTATAAATTTATAAAAAGACTTAAATGAATTAAAATCAAAGTTTTACAACGAATTTCACGCTTAAAATTATATAACAAAATATTGTTAAAGGCCGCTTTACATTGTCCTACTGTGTGTTACGATATTTCAAAATATTCATGTGTGATAGAATGTGAGCTGATGTAAACAACGAAAAACAAAGTGTGTTCGAATCGGTTTTGATTTTTTGACATGTCGTAATACATTTTATTTTTAGGTTTGTTTCTATTTCCATCACACATTCTATCCGACCAGATATGCATTTTATCATAAAACTACGTGAAATTAATTTTTCTTGTGAGTCAACAAGCTTGTTTTAATTTTAAATACACAAATCAAACTTATTATGCTTACAATAGTTGCTATGTTCCAATTTATTTCACAAATTTGCAAGTTTTAGTAAAGCGTTAAGTACAAGTGTCATGTGATTCTGTGAGATAGTCTAAAAAGGAAAAATGTATTTCTACATACAAAAATTAATAATGACAGCGTGATGAAATTCGTTTATACTTTCTATCTCACATGTCGTAACACACAGTAGGACAATGTAAAGTGGCCTTAACGGATTCCGAAAAAATACATTTGTCAAACGAAAAAAGACATCCTCAAAAAAACCTTTAATTCAAATCAAACGTGTCCATTTGGTCGCCCATAGGCGGGGTGCTTTCACACACATTTGTTGACACAAAACTGAAAAACCTTTAAGTACCTATCCAGACTTCAAACAGGTAGGCTGCGGTTGCTCGCTGCTTAATATGTTATTGTTTTTACGTTATTTATGCACTTAAAAAAAGGGATACAAACTCAAAAAAGTTGTTTTCAATTCATTTGTTGCTGTTTAGCAAAAAATAAAAGTTAATAATGCATTTCCACTGAGAAAAATAATAAAAGTTATTTTCTCACTTTTCTTTTTTCAACCATATAATAATCAAATTGACATAAAGAAAATAATTGTAATAAAGTAACTTTATCAACCTTAATTGTTTAGGTCAAAAAACGGCTAAAAAAATTAAAAAAACTGATTTTATTTCATTGATAGAATAAAATAAAACATAATTGCTTCTATGCAAAAAATCACAACTTTAAAAAAAACGTAAGTTGGAAACATTCATTTTTAAAAATATTCAGCTCGAAATATTTTTTTAAGTATATTAGAAGTATGTTTCACAATTTACATCAAACATCGTTACAGTTAGCAACCAACTTGATCGGAATTTCTGAGCTTCTCTTAAGTGACTTAACCTAAATTAATCAACCTTGACCTTCAGCAAGTTCTTGCGAAAATTAAAATAATGTTAATCAAGTTGAAGAGCGTGCAGCAAGTCTCTCACTGAGCGGAAAGCACAAAAACTTCATAAAAAAAAACGTGCACAACTTGCTGAAGCTGGTCAGTGAATCCAGCCTTAAAGTGCAAACTTTAACAGCAAAAGCCTTACAACACAAATATAAAAATGCTTATGTATACTTTTGTACACCCTTGTTTTAAATAAATATTTCCGATCATAAATATTTTCAAAAATGTTCATACCTGGCTATAACATATTAAAAATTGCTCTAGCAAAAACATTAATAAATTACCACAGATCTGAGTTCTATTTCACTGTTTAATTTCTTTGCAATCGCTTTTTTATTTATTATTTTTCTAATTAAAGTTGTACCCGCTAAACTCGAGATTGAAATAACGAATGTGACATCGAGTAGCATTGTTTTGTTTTGGCAAATTCCAAAATTTGTATTCTACGTTAAGTATGGCTTGGAATATGAAATTATTCTGGAACCCACAGGATTTCATCCATACTATGTCAACGATTTGAATCGCTGTAACAGTGCCAACTGTAGTATTACGATAACAAATCTCAAATATCCAAATCGGAAATATATTGTGAGTGTTCGCACAAAGTTGAGGCCCGCAAAGAATGATGACGAAATGTGGAGCAAACCATATATTGGCATCTTTACAACTCAGGCACGTCGTCCAGATTATCCGCCAAAAACAGCTGTTGGAAGTTTTTATATTGATTCAATAGAAACTCATTTACGTTTGTACTGGCAGCAATTAGCTGAGTATGAAGAAAATGGTCCTGGCTTTTATTATCTTATTCATGAGATGAATATGGAAGGAAATGTTGTGTAAACTGCTTTATCTTCAATATAAAAATAAGTTTTTGTCTTAACTGTTGGTTTATTTTCAGTAATACTAAAAACTCAACCAAAACATCAGTGACTTTTGATTGGAACAGCGGCAATAGATACAACTACGAAGTAAGAGCTTGTAATAGTTTGGGGCAATCAGAAAGAAGTAGCCAAATACGCGTTCATCCAATCAGAGAAACAGAGTTTGCACATTCAATTGCAACAGTTTATCATAACCGCACCTATACCTTATCTTGGAAACCGTCAATAAAACAGAGTCAACTAGTCAACTACACTGTGTTTTGGTGTCTATCCAAAATGGAATCACCCAACCAATGCAGGGTAATAAAAAAATTACAGCTATGAAAACAAGCCTTTGCCACATTAGAATATACATAATATCAATTTGCATGAAGTACTCGCATATTTCTTAGGTATGAAATTAACCACGTTTATGCAAGCAAAGCAATCAGTCTATACTGATTGGTTAGTTTTGAAATGTTGGTGTTTAGTTAAAAAACAATGTAGAAACGACAGGCGAAAAAAATGTTCCCACTCCATTTGTGATGATGCATCACATCTTGATATGATGCATCGAAGTTGTACATCGAAACATCGCATTTAGAAATAATATCTATGTTTTTGGTTTCGTTGTATCGCATAAAAAAATTGATGTATCGAAAAAATATATCGATGTTTCTAACATTTTTCAAAAAATCATTGAAAACATTACGATGCACGTGTAACCGTTTCATATAAGCTGTGGCCAAAACTATTTGCAGTTGCCGTAGAGCAACGAAATTTGGTGTGGACGACTTTTTTACATAGATTAAGAAATTTTCCAAATATTGGCCAAATCGGACAAACCACGTCTACCTCCCTTATAAGACCAAGTTCAAAATCGATGTATCTTTAGACTGCTCCAATATTTTTTAAAATAATTTCATATTTGGCCTAAAATCACTTAAAAATTAGACCATAATTCGGGGTACCCTCCATATAACCCGAATTTTAAATATCTCGTTTCTTTAAAAATAAATACTTTATTTTATTATAATCACACGCAAATATTTTCAGTATTATAGCAATGGTCTTTACTAAAAATGGACTGGGTCAGACCAGTTTTTGGGGTACCCCTCATAAAACTTCAATCCTTAAAACCCAAGTACTTTTATCATAATCACTTTATTTGAACAAAAGAACAGAGAACTTTCCAAATCCCAACTAAGTCTTTGCTTAAAATAGCCTGAATTGATACATTGTTTGGGATATATATAACCCCCATATAACCCAAGTTTTTGAAACACTTTCACTTTAACATTTTATAAAAAAGGCGTTCTTCCAAATAAAGATTCCTTATAAACTATGCTAACTTCCTTTTGTGCTACCCCAATTTAAACCAAATTTTCAAAACACCAAATTTTCAACACAAAAAACAATTTGAGATCATTTATTAAAAAAATTTAAAAAAAAAAATAATATATTCATAAATTTTTTATATAAAAAAGAAAATAAAAATGCAAGTTAAATTACAAATAGAAACAAATTATATTTATAAGAATTTCTTTAGTTAATCTGTTTCATCCGAACTGTCAATTGAAACAAAATCTTCAAAATGTATATCAGAAGTGAAGCTATTATGAACATCGGCATCTGCACTCTTTTCTATAATATATGGCAATAAATCTTTATAATCATTTCCTTTTGTTTTGGCAATATATCTGTTCGAAGAAATGAGAGGATCCGAATTTATGACTAGATTCTAATACGTCTTCAGATAAAAGTCCAATTGGTAAATGAAATTTTTTAATTATATCACATCCATGAATAATGTGGACAGTTATTGACATATACCAGGGATAATTATCCACATATATTTTAAAAGTTTCCTTTAAAAGTGTACTGAACCTTGTAGTATTTATTTTTTGCCGCTTGACAGTGTTCTCAGAATCAAACTGAAATTTTTAGTAAACAAATATTCATATATGTTATTTCATACACCATTTCAATATTTGAAAAAAACCTTCTGGCAGTATTGGCCATCGTTTGAAGTGCCATATCCTGTTTTTACTTTATTAATAATAAGACCCATTTTATCTCTAAACTCTTTTTGTATTTTTATTTTTTGCTCTAAAAAAATTCGTTTGTTTTCTTCGTCGCGTACCTGCCAGCATTTGAGAGGCATTCTGTATGCAATATGAATTAGGCATTCAAAAGTTTTAATCCATGCATGCAATGTAGATAATCCATATTGTAGATGTCTTTCGTCTATATTTCTTTACATGCAATGAAAAGAATTTATTACAGATGGAGTCGCTCCACATAGATAACAATTCATTGATGCCCGATTATGTGCCAAAACGTTTGTAACTGCACCATCAAACATTGTTAAATACAATTTAAAATTAATATCAACGTTAAAATCAATAACTTTTGTTTTTTGCTCCATTAAATCCATTTCTACATTATGAATTAATGAAGGTTTTTCTTGCGTAAAAATTAGTTTAATAGGTCTGCAAAATAGCCCAGATGATGGGGTTTTGTTCAACTATACTTCTCCCTGGCTATCAATATTAGCCATATTCAAAGGAACCATTACAACAATAAACAAGAATTCATCAGTCATGTTTTCATCGGAAAATTTTTGTTTGTAAACACTATGACCGGACCTATTACAACTAATATTATTTTTTTTTTCAATTATTTTTAATAAACTTGAAGCCGTTTGATTAAGCAAGTCGCATTCTTACTTCAGCTGATACTTCTGAAACTATAATGGGCTTTGGTATAAGGTCGTATTTGTGTGTTTCAATTATTTTGTAATCAGGAAAACATTCAGGATGAAGACTGTTTACAACCGAACGCAATATTCTATAACGCCTTACCGATAATTTCAAGTCATAATACAGGCCAAGTGCTTGATGGTGTCAGACATTGATTTGTCGACTCAATAAGTTTCCTTTTGGCTAATAAACTCGCCGCACTTTCAATTTCTTTTGGTGATTTCTCATTGACTAATTGCTCAACTTTTCGGCGCTTTGTTCGACTGGATGCTTCTTAGAAATTCACTGGTTTTCTACCCCCTTTGGTTTCAGTTTTTCTAAAACTTCTACTGTTACTGGGTGTCTTGAATTTATGTAATTAACTAAAGCCCTAAAGTTTGAATCTAAAGAAGCCAACCTGCTATTCCAGGAGAATCTGAGTTAAATTACTAAAACGCGAATGAACTTTCATCATCTAACCTGTCAGTAAAACAAATAAGAGGAGATTGGAGCCGATTATGATGTTTTGTTTCGAATGCAGATGATTTTCGATGCACGGCTTTAAATTCTTGATTAAATTTAAAAGCAATAAAGTGCACTTTGTTAAGAGTATTATTACTTAAACAAGGCACTGAATGGTAAGATTTTAAAAATGTTTCTATATTCTCCTCTTGCTTTTCAATTGTACAATCAATCCTTGATTGTTTCCAGAAATTGAAAATTCTCGAATAAAAAGTTGTGGTGCCATTTCTAAAACATTGCTTTGTTAGCAAAAAATAAATTCACTAAATGTGAGAAATTTTTCACCTTTTATATTTTCAAACTGGTTAACTTCACTGCACTGAGAACTTTTTGATAAATATGATAACTTTGAAAGACTTTGATTTAATTAAGTAAAAATACTTTTGTTTATTTTAAAGATAACGAGATAAACCATATGTTTTTGACAATCAGAAAGACTGATATCAAAAATATTTCGCGCCCTAAAAATATGCAGTACAATTTTTTAAAAAGGTGTGCATTCAAAAAGTTTGTAATATTAATATTTAATGGGGGGCTCTATTTTGGATAAATAAGTACAGGTTAGACCAACTTGGAAATAACTGTACCCAATTTTACGCATGTTTTAAGTGAGTGGATTTTTTGGTACAAAACTTGATTCGATTATATATACGCTTATTTTAAATGTTCTCTCTCTAACTCATACGTTGAGGGTTGTATTGGAAGTGGTCGTATTTGTGGACGGACTACGCCTATTTTTTGCATATTTCGCAGTTTCGAACATACCAAATTTTATATATGTACCTCAATTATAAGCCATTTTGTAGTATTTACATTGTTGTGGGTTGAATGGGAGGTGGGCGCATTCGTTTGTATTACTGTTTAAACTGTTTTAAAAATATTATCATTTGTCCAGGAATTTGGGTGCATATGAACATGTGTACCAAGTTTCATGTAATTATCTCAACTCCTTCCGATAATTCTACGCTTACGGACCACATCTTTTCATGTGACATGTTCGGCAGTAGGTTCTACGAAAAGTTTTTATCTTGCGTTAATACACAAGAAATTAAAAATTTAAAAAAATACTTATTTCTATATAAACATTGCTCCTTTAAGCTTAAAAAATTTTTTCCCAAAATGAAATAACATGATTTTCTATGTAAATTTTTCCAAAAATTACCCAAAAATGCCATTTACGAAAAATGGTGTAAAAATAAAACAACGCAAAATCGCACCTCTATCTTTTCAACATATTTTTTTAAATAAGTTGATATACGTAAATAACACAAAAAATTTAAAAAAAAAACAAATTTGGAGCATTCACTATCAAAGTTGGAAATAATTTCCGGTTTTTCAATTTCAGTAAATTTAACATCACTAAAAACGCAATGTTTGATGTTGAATAACTTTTGAAATAAAGACTGGATTTTAATAATTAAATTCATATTGAAAATATAATTATACAGAAATTTCTAAAAACTATTAAACATGATTCATTTCTTTTTAAAATTTATCCCACAATAGACTCACAAAGTATGTATAAATGACTCAATTTACAAATTTTAATTTTAGGCGAAAAACTGCCATCACATATAATTGAATTAAAGACAAAAAACGCAAAATCGCACCTCTATCTTTGTTCCTCAGTTTTTAATAAATGAAAGATAACTTTTTGAAAGTTTAAGCAAAATCAAAAAATAGTTTCTCTTCACTGCTGAAATTTTCAGATTTTTTAATAATTTTTAGAAAAATTGTATTTTTCAAACTTATTTTATATCTGATCTAATTGAAGGATTTCTTTAAAAAGAAATACCATCAAAAGCATTAGATCTTATATTTTTCAAAAATATACAATTTTATATACTTTGAACATCTCGTTCGAGAGTTATAATATTTTATCTGTATAAGGTATATGCAAAGACGAAAATTGGTAAATTCACAGAAAAAATAATCAATTTTCAGCTCATGCTGTGTGTCCAAATCTTCACGTATTTTCAAAATTGTTGAAGAATTCTCTTAGTTGAAGAATTATCTGTCGATTGATATATAATAAGTCATAATATTAAAAAAAAAAAAATACAAGTTAGTTTTGGCCTGTTACACTGCGATGTTTTTTATTACACTGCGATGTTTTTTAAATTGCGCTTTTTCTTATATAATTCATAAAAATAAGGAGTTATAAAGAATATAATACGTTGTATCTGTGGAACTAAAAATCACAATAGTGACGCTTGAGGCTCCGTAAAAAAATTATTAATGAGGACGCTTCCACTTCAGCCTATTCATGTGCTACTTTAGAGTTGGATCAATTTTCGTAAAACTCTCGCAGATGGTACTGAGGTTGCTATAACTGGCAAAAACTATTATATTACTATTTAAACAAAATTGGGGACTGTAACTTTAAATCAGTGTCGACCATATCGGGCTCGCGAGCGAAGAGTTTTACAAGCAATGTATACGTATATCAGGCCTGGGCGCTCAATGTATAGCTCACTGACCGCTCTCTGAGCGTAACTTTTCACATGTACACAAAGCTCACAACACAAGAGAATATAATTCAGTCATTCGCTGGCGGTGATGCTGTGAAGACCTATGTCGCTTTGCGCTGCAAATTTTATGAGCTCAGTGTGCGCGATTTGACAGCGCACCAATACCAACAAAATAAAATGTGACTGTGTTAGGATGCCCAGGCCTGCTTTAAATCCATTCAAATCTCCATTGAATTTATTTTTAATCGCCCCCACGGAACTTTTCAAATCAATATGCAATTCATTATAAAAACAATTTATGATCTCTCTGGTTTCCTCTTGTCGTATTGAAACCGTTATGAGTGTCTTGATTTTTTTCAAGGTTTCTTGCACAAGGAATCTATAAAGTGCAGTGAAGCAACTGATTCAATTTCGTCCATTTCTTTATATCATTTTAAAATCAATATTTGGATTGCACAACCCGAAAAAAACCAATGCTTAAAAAATTTATCGAAAAATACATCGATGCATAAACAAATTTTCAATTCATAAAATAAAATATCAATCCATCGATTTTTGCAATGGTTTCAGAAACATAGACGTTTTCCGATGCATCGATCCAATATGTCAATGTTTTTGATGCATCGATGCATTTTGGACTTTCCTACATATCATTATATAATAGAGCAGAGTTCGTAAATACTTAAGATTGAGGAGTAAAATATCCCTCACTCACATCAATACAACTCAACTCAGTGCGTTTCGTTTTGTTTCTTTCTTTCAAAAACAAACGAGCGATCATTCGGTAATCTCCGAATGAGCGAGCGAATCGTTAATTTGCATTTCTCTTTCGTTGCGGGCGAGCTCATAATCTCTTATGCTTTTGCAGAGCATAAGCCGATATATGAGCTCGCTCTTTTTTGTTTCTCCTCACTCAGATTATTTGAAATTGATGCGCGAGTGAGTTTGATTTATATGTCATAATTTTTTATCATTCGTTTCTATTGGAGTTTGTTTGTTTTCTATTACTTTTTCTATTTTTTCGAAGGTTTTTCGAGGATTTTTCGATGTCTTTCGGTTTTATGTTGTTTCATATCTCGAAGGTGGAAGCAAAACAAAAAAAAATCTAACCATTTTTTGGGGGTTACTATAGGAAGAAGTATTTTTGAGACACACAAATAGGGGGTATATCTGCCCCCATTTACCATATTTTTAGGGAGGGCCCAAAACACGTGTTTGACTTACAATTTGACTAACAGTGGACTGTTAAACACGTGTTTCGACGTCTCCCTAAAAGTGTGGAAAATGGCGGGATAATAGACCCCTCTATTTGTGTGTCTCAAAAATGTTCCCCCTTAGAAACCCACAAAAAATGGTTCATTTTTACCTATATTGCTTCTTAATAAACAAATATCAAAATGATAAGTATCAAAATACTTATCACTGATTAATTCAAATGATTTTCAGCTCATATAAAGATCACATCATTTGCAGAACTCGAGGGATGAAAACTGTGACGATGTTCTCACAACGATGAGCGCTCTTTGTACACGGACGAATAACTAATACAAGTGTTTGAGGAGTTTATGCGAGAGCGTAGCGTTCAACGAATTGCTCTGAAAAGATTATTCATTGCTTCTGTTTTTATAAATGACTAGCTTATACCCGGCTTATCCCCTAAAAGAGGGCGTAGCTTTAGTAAAGCCATGCTTTTATAGTAAGTTCGTACCGAGTTTCATTGATGTGTGACTTATTTCGAAAGCTATACCGAAAATTTTGGGTGCTGAAAAAGTACCGCGCCCCTCGCCCAACACCCATAAAATGTTACCTGTGGAACGGCATGTGTAAATTGAGGTCGAATACTGAATTCCGAGGCTGTGCGACCTATGATTCCAAAACTGTCCGAGATCGAAAATTTTAGGTGCCTTTTACGATCGGCATCAGACTTCACAGGAATCCTCTCAAGGCTTTGGTATAAGAATTGGCGTAGCGGTTTCGGAGTCTTTACGTGATATACCCACATACGTATATACATTAATTTGCCTCACGCTCCTTAAAAAAAAAAAGTTGTTCAGTCCGGTTCTTCAAAATAATCCATGGCTTATGGTAGTTTGGTATGGTAGTTAAAAAAAAACAAACGGTTAGAAATAAGAGTAATGAAAAAGTTCTTTTGCATCAAAAAATCTTAAATTTTTTCGTTGAACCAAAGATAATGCGGATTTTTAAGGATAGTTTCAACTTTTTTCATATTATTTTCAATAAATTCAAATCAATTTTTTCCCATACTACTTTTAGTCAAATAAATTCTAAAATGTAAAAAATGTGTAAATTTTTTTTTGTAATTTGATTCAATTTAATTCTTCACTTTACACTGTATTTTATTATCAATAGATAATACATTTGACTTTAAGTAACATGGCAAGACAAAAAAAAAAAAAAAAAAACAAATTTTAATTTGAATTTTAGTGATAATAATATAAAAAAAAAGTTAAAAAATTAATGAAAATCTGCATTACCTCTGGTCCGACTGCAAAAATTTAAAATCTATTTGTGCAGATTGGAAGAACTTTTTCATTACTATTATTTCTGACCGTTTGTTATTTTTAACTACCACACCAGTAAATATTTTTACAAAAAAATCGATTTTTAGAGCATATTTCAAACCATTCCGTGGCATACTGGCTGAGGTGCATGGCTTGTATGCCATAGAACCCAGGTTCGAATTGCATCTGACACAGAAAGTTTTTTCAATTGAATTAATTTTTCTGTTCGGCCGTCACCTCTCTGCAGACAATGGCAAACCTCAGAGAGTAAAAACTGTCATGAAAAGCTTCTTGAGAACATAAGCCGTACGGATTCGGCATAAAACTTGTAGGTCCAGTTCTCGATCATTTGTGTTCAAACATTCCACAACACGCACAACACAATTAATCATAAGAAGTTCGGTCAAAGTCCTTTCAAGGGCTGAAATTGGCCATTTCGTTTTGTTTTTTTTTATTTGCGGGTGGTACAAGTAGGCGTGGCAAATTTTACATATATATATTGACTGCCACTTAGAGCACCTGCATATCAAGTGTTACTATCAAAACGTGTACAACTCAGGAATAAGCATGATTTCGAAAAAGTGGGCGTAAATATGGTGTGACCACGCCCATTTTATAACAGTTGCCGTCAGTGACCATATGAACTAAATTGCCAAATCTTAGTCTTATACGGTAAATGCCGTATGATATAAAGCATTTTTACTGATTTGTGGGAGGTAAAAGTCGTCGTGACAACATTTATATTTGCATAGTGACTGCCACTTGGATCCTAGCACCTGCATACCAAGATTCACTATCAAAACTTGAACATCTCAAAAATTAAAATGATTTCTGAAGAGTGGGCGTAGATATAGTGTGACCATGCCCATTTTTTGTACAGTCACCGAAAGTAACCATCGGAACAATATTACCAAATTTTAGTTTTATACGATTAAAACCATCTGATATACAGCATTTCTTTTTGGTTTGTGGGCGTTAAAGCCAATTTGGGTTGTATGGGAGGTACCACGCCCCCTAGTCCAATCAACACCAAACTTTCAACACAGGAACACTTTCAGAATGTTGCTTCAGTATCTCTAAAAATTTCGTAAAGATTGGTTCAGCGGTTTCAGAGTACACATACCCACATATATATATTCATTTTTATATATATGGATAGAAGATAACTTGAAAGAGCGAGAGCGGATTTTGATTGCTCTACGCACTCTGTTATATAATGGTATGCACCCCGTGCCAAAATTATAAACGCACTAGATTTTTACGAATATCTGTTGTTGTGTGCATGAGAACATTTTTCTACTATTACCGTTAGACAAATGTGTTAAGACCAATTGTTGTATATAACGAACAAACAATAACAACAACAACATTAAGAGAGAAAATATATACATACAAAAAATATCGTTGTGCCAAAATTATAAACGCACTTCATAAAAAGTGTTTTTTTTTAATACTTTATTTTATTGTTAATTTTAGTTAACGAATGTTTTCGTTGTTTTCTATAACCTCAAAAAATCGGTTTGGCTTTGAGACAAATAAATTCTAAAATTGTTGCTCGCTGAAGTCGTCCCAGCCTATTCCATGTGACTACATTGTTTTTTGTACTTTTTTGGTTAATTTTGGACACCCCAATGTCGTACGTTGTCACAATGTCTTCACACCCACTGCCACACCGAGGGCACGTCACATTCTTATTTTTATTTACATTTAATCAATTTATAATGAAAATTTATCACGTTAAATTTATTATAACTATATCACATGTTAATACATAATTATTGAAAATCAAAGAAAATTTTTTATACTTAAAAGCATCGAGATGATGACTGACACCATTTTTTAAAGCTTCCAATAGGAGAATATCTCTAAACTTTGTCGCATTGTTTTTTTTTTCTTTTTTAACCATAATGCGCCCCCATTCGGCAGCGTACCGAAGCTAAAATATCCCCCGCGGCAGTATTGAAGTATATTCGAAGTAGTTGTTGTATTCATCCGATTTTGCCAAATATCATAGAGATGGTTTATATTAAGGACCTACTGAAGTTCTTTAACCGGAAAAAAAACCCTGTATTCGAAGTTTTATATTTAAGTTACGGTTTTTTTTAGATAAATTTTGTTGTTACATTATAATATATATGTTTCGAAGAAAAGTTTTTGAATTTTTGGATAACAAATATTCAACCATATAGAAGAAATTCGTTGTTTAGTAAGGTACCTTAAATATGCGGTGAACAGGATTTTCACAGCTTATTCATCTAAAAAAGGAAAAAACGAATGATTGAAGTTCTGCTAAAGCCTTTTGAGCTTTTGATCAAAGATTTTAGAAAAATTGTGATTTTTACCAAAATGGTAGCTAAAAAACTGATTTTTGACTAAAAAAGTCATTGTTTTTAGGTTATAAAAAAAGAAGTATTTCTCTAAAATAAAAATCGGACGATCAAAAGTACCGATCATGTTTGCTTAACAAGTTAAATAAATTTGGTAGCGATCATTCGCATAGTTTTCGAGTAATGCTGTCCACCGGTTTCAAACAGCCTTTTCGAGAAAAATGAGTTTAAAGTTTAAGAAGTATGATAGTTTATTTTGGTATACATTCCTTTTTTTCTACTCGTATTTAAATTTAAAAATTTAGAAGCAAAAGAAATGAGGTTTGGTGCCTGGCGTATTTTTGTACTTTTTTTTTTTTATTTTTTTATTTCGGTGGCACCAAATGTGTCTTAGCTTAAAAAAATACACTTGTGTATGAGTACATTCAGGCAATACATTGTCTTCTCTTTGAACGATTGTGCTTATAACTACAACAATTTTATTTAATTGACTTAAAACTTTCTGAGAATATTTTTAAGATGTTATACACTCGAAAAATGTAAGAAAAAAAATTTGAGTTTTGGTCGCCGAAAAACTTTAGTAGGCCGTTAAACTAGCAGGTCACAGTGGTCCGCAGCTTCGTCCCGGACGTTTTTTTTATCAATAACGAGCGTTAACACGTTTGTTTTAACTCCAACAAAAACTTTTGAACGCAGTCCAAACTAAAGCTCTACAAAGAAACATCCAATCGCACTAGTTATGTGTTGTTATTTTTTCTTATATCAACTTGTATCGGTTTCGCTCTTTAAGCATTGAATATGCATGGAATATTTCTCTTTTAGATAGTACCCTTTTCCACATGGCAATTTTTCTTGCCAGCAAGTTTTCAATTCCCTTTTGAACTTGCCATTTGCGTTTCCACTCAGCAAGATTTCTTGCGCAATTCTGATTTTGCTTTCAGAAATATCACAGATATGGTTCATATTATATATCAAAGCAAATGTGTACATTTTTAAGAGATGACAGACAGACAGACGGACTCACGGAAATCACGCCTCATTATTGGCGTTACAAACGGAGTGACAAAGTTAATATACACCTTACGCAGTACACGCATGGGTATAAAAATCGAGAAACTTTTCATATTCTTTTTAAACTTTATTATTGTTGTCGTTCTTTTTTTTTATTAAAACAAATAATTTTTCCTTTATTTTTATTAAAACAAATAATTTCTTCTAGGGGAGTATTCACTTTAAATATCTAGATAAGCATGTGACGAATTTTACCACCGAACCTCAGGATCACACACTTAATCTGGCAATTTCCGCCAACTTCATCAATGCTTATACCGGAATGCAATGGGCTCGATGCTCAGCAGATATATCTAGTGATTTAATGAAACTAGAACCAGAAGAAAAAACAACCACTGCAACAACAATTACTGTTAAGTGGAGCTCTGAAAGTATATGTCCGTCCATACTTCAGGGCTATAACTTAAGCTATTGTGAAGTGCCGATGGAAAGCACACTCATCATAGATCAGTCAAACATTAATTGTTCCACTCTGAAAATCACTTTCGTTATTTTACGCGGGCAGATGAATGATAAAGAATACACAATTCGTGGCCTAAAACCTTTTAGCAAGTATCGCATTGAAATGCTAATGTTTTCAGAAACAAAAGTGGGCCCCGCAAGTGATGCTTTGTATGTAATAACAGCGGAAGCGGGTAAGAATTTTTTTTTAATCCTGTGGCAATAAACAATAATCGCTTAAGTGAATTTCAATAAATCAATATCAATAAATACAAAAAAAAAAATCTGGAGCTTCTATCGTGATCCTAGCTAAAGTTATAGCATACAAATCAAAAAAAGCTTCATATAACTTATATTAGGATTGGCAACTTTCAAGCAAGATTTCTCGAAGCATAGAATTTAGACTTAAACTGTTATTGTTTATCGAGACAGAATTATGGTTTCATGTTGGAATATATGCGCTAATTGCTCCTTTTTTTTCTTTGCAATAGCACCTAGTGTACCTAGAAATCTTCAGTTTAATGCAACATCAATCACAAGCAATTCACTTACTATATTCTGGCGGCCACCAATTCAGACCAATGGAATATTAAAGTATTACACAGTATGGTAGGTTTGAACTAATTTATTGATACAAGACTCTTCGTAAGTTTTTATGGTTTGTTAAGTCAAAATGCAAAGATATCCAGTAGGATGGTCCTAATTCCTAAGAAAAATAATTTTTTTCTTTTAATTTTTTCTACCAAAAACAGTACATATCCAAAATTTTAAAAATTCCAAAAATTAAAAAAAAAACAGTACATCAATTAAAAAAAAAACAGTTAATTTCGCAGTGCAAATTTTATTCAATGAAAAAACAAAAAGTGAAAATGATATTTTGTACAGAAAAAGCAAAGGAACTTTTGCCATTGTGTCTGGTGGTAACGCGGATATTGCTCGTCATATCAAAATTAAAAAAAATCAAATTGCTAAAAGTGGCGCTTCTATCAGCAAATCTTTTTAATCATATCTGAATTTATAATTTTTAATTTAACCGACACTATTACCCCTAAATAAATATTTAAATCCAATTCAAAATATGTTGCTAAAAATGTGTTGGTAGAAGCGCATACAAAACATTTTGACTTTTTGTAATTTCTTTCTTTCTTTTTTGTAAGACATGGATACTTTTCCCGAAATTTATTTGTCTGTTTAATGTGTTGACTAATTAATTTTTTTATTTTTTTTAAATTAGCAACCAAAAGTAATGACAGAACAGTAATCAAGTCAGAAAGAAAGAGACAAATCTAAATCACATTGTTGCCATCAAGGTGAATTCAAATTCTAAATTCATCTTGTACTGAGTTTCTATGGCGAGTTTACTCGGGGTTAACTCGGCATGGAAACGCGAGTTGAGTTGAGTTTCGTTAAATCCACATAAACTCAACGAAACTTGTAAGATTTAACTGGGCTCTATCTGTCAAAATGAATTGCATTCATTTATAATAAGAAAAAATTGCGAGTGGAAGATACAATTGTCAAAAAGAAATTGGCCGCATTCAGCGGAGTCAACAGCTGGCAACAGTTGTGTAAAAATTCGCTAAATGGTACAATTACGCAAGCGCAAAAAATTTTATGCAAATGAACACAACTGTTGAGTGCTTTAACCCTTAATTAGTACAGCTAAAAAATGTAGTTACAAGCTTATGTTTTTTTTCAAAGAACGCCTTAAATAACAACACCACTGATCAATGCGAAAGCATGCACACACCTGAAGGCTTGAAATGTACTGATTGTTAAAGAATGAATGGTCACATAATGAGAAAAATATATTCTTTTCTTTCTTTAGCAAGATCCCACAGCCCAAGTGTACCTGTTAAGAGTTAAACTTTGACTCTAAAAACTTGAAACTTGACAACTTTTCTGACGCTTAGAGTAAACACATTCAGAGAAAAACATCGCTCACTAAGGTATCGCTATCATAATAGTTCACAACAGTTGACTCCGTTGAATGCGGTCATTGACGAGTTCAACTCGACTCGATGTTAACTCGGAAGCACTTTTGAACACTTTTAAACAGTATTTTTGATAAAAGCAGTTTTTGAGCAGGGATGATATTTGGGGGCTTTTAGGGCTTTTTTGGGCCCTTTTTCATTTCAAAAGCCCCAAGGCCCTTCTTATTCATTTTAGGCCCTTATGGAAAATTTTACCGAAAAAAAATCTGAATTTTTTAAAAGAAAAGTTTACTGGTTAATGTATATGATTTCAATATGTCAAAGGAAAATCGCCGAAAAAATAAAATGAAAATCCCCCAAACGAAAATAATAAAAAATTTTTACACAATAAAAACGAAAAAATGTTCAAAATTTTTTGGAAAAATGTTCCAAAATGAAATTCAGCGGCGTTGTTATGCTTGACAAAAATAAAATGAAACAACCAATATCCGCCGTCACGGAGGGTATAATTTTTCGGGTATAATTTCCGTGATCAAGATTCAATATAAGATTATACAGATTCGAGTAGTAAATTAATATTCCCCTGTAAAAATATCTGCAAAGATTTCATTAATTTTATTTGTTTTTTGATGTAATTCATGAACAAGGGGTCATGCACATTATGTACCGATAAGGTCCAGATGGTGTTTTTTTATGATAAAATGATTTGCTCTTTTAAGGAATAATGTTTTTTACCTTCCGTACAAGGGCGAACCATTTTATCGTAACGAATTTGATATTCCTCAACTTTTCGGTAAACAAAAATTCTGGCGTTTTTTTATTTTTAATTTGGCAAAAATGCCCGTTTTTTTTCGGTCCTAAATTCCAAGCATATTTTTCGTACCTTTTCCTTTTCAAGTATTTGCAAAAAAGATCCTAATTTTATTGGTACAAGCACCCGAAAAAAATGTCATTATCGGTAAAAATTTCGGTCATTGTTTTTCGTAGAATTAAGCCCGATTTTGTATGGAAAATTTCGTGTTTTTTTGTAATTTTTATTCGTTTGTAATTTTTGGAAGCCAATTGTAAGCTACCTTTGATTAATTTCGTAAATAGAAATATCTGGAGAAAGAAAAAAATTATCTTTTAGCGATCATGAAAAGGTAAGACAACCGCGGGGGAGAGAGGTGACGGATAGTCCTCGACCGATTTTAGTTAATTATTTGAAATTTTTAAAAAACATGATGATCGAGTGATAAAAATATAAAAAAGAGCTATAATTACCATTTCACTAGTAGTCAATGTGAAGTATCAGTTAAAAACATAAAGCGAAATTGCATCCAAAAAAGTTGGTGATTTTTGTATAAAAAAAACCCTCAGCAAAATGCGAAATTTCGTTAAAAAATGTGCAAAATTGTACAACTTCTTCGGTGATTTTTCTTTTGAATTTCCCATTCATTTTTTATTTCATTCACCCCAATTTTTGATGAAAAATGTTTGGTGGTTTTTCATTTCATTTCTTATGTTAATTTTTTTTGTTTGAATTTTATGTAAAGGCGATATTTTCTATTGCCTTTAAAAATATTCTCAGTAAAACAAGTTTTGTTATATATAGTCATTGTCCCATTAAGAGCATACTTTTTAGTAATTTCAACAAGTTTAGTTTATTTCCCAAGATGAGTTTAGATGAAAAGACTTCATTAATTAGACTTCTTGCAAAACTTAACAGAGAGTCTGCATTAAATTGATTATTAATTTCTGACATTCTAAGACTATTTCAAGATGGAAATATCTGGTGTGTGGTTTTTGTGGAAAAGCTTTACAATTTTTATTTATCAAATTTAGGATTGACTTATCAGAATAATGTTTTTGTTAAAAATTTTCTTGTAGAAACACTTTATCTATAGATTATTTTTGGCGTCTTTTTAACTTTTCAAACAAAGCGTGAAATAAAATCTTTTTGAAAGAAAAACCTTAAACTATATCACTTTCACCTAAAATTTTTGATTTAAGATGGAAGTGATTTCATTTAATCATTTAAATTACAGTTCTAAATGATTCATTATCATCATCATCATCATGCGTGGAGCGTGCATTTCCTGCCTTAAAATTAGTTAAAATTAGTAAAACTTTGGTTCAATCGTAACCTTAGATCCACATTTTGTTTTTTATTTTTGCCATAAAAAATAAAAATCAAAACTTACCACTTATTTAGTGCTCAAAAAAATGTCGGTTAGATTTTGCTTTTTATTTTTGCCTTAACAAATAAAAAGCAGAAATAATTATTTGCTCAAAATTTTAAAAGTCAAAATATAATTATTATTGTTTGCTTTTTATTATAAAATGCATAATTGGTACCTATTAATGTTAAGCCCTATTAATGTCAGATTGGCCCTATTTTTATATGAATTTTGGCCCTTTTGCAGTAAAGCCAATATCATCCCTGTTTTTGAGTCTAAAAAACAGTACAATACTGCGAAAAACAGTACAAATGCGAGCGTTAAGTATATATCTTATGGGTGAAAAACTGAAACAAGGAAAATAAAATAAAAATTCGTTAATTCTTATGAAAAAAAAAATTTGGTCTACACACAGCAAGTAGTTATATACAGAGCATTTGGTTGTTGAATAATTAATCGGTGTACTAAGAATTTGTTTGTGCTTTGCTCTCATAATATACACTTATCTAAAAATCATGTAGTTAGTCTTTGTCCACTATTAGTAATAGCTACATGTGCATCAGTAATCAAGCAAAAGATCCGAATGGAGTTGGTTATAATAAGCTGTTTTTTATAAGGCGCTGTTCATAAATTACGTAATACTTTTAGGCATTTGAAACACCTTCAACAAGTGTAACAGCATCAAAAATTTTTTTTTTTTTTGCTGAACCGAAGTGTGAATTCTTACTTTAAAGCAGTCATCGAAAATATCTGTTATTACTTCACGTACAAAGCGAACATCAAAGAGTTACACAAAAACTAAAACAAACAACAATTTTTACAATGGCCGAATATCTATGTTATAACGTATCATCACTGGTTGGTGTTCTTGTTAACGTCAAAAAAGCTTTCATTTCTGTTTAGCTCTGTTCACATGGTCAAATTTTTCTATGTTTTATGTTTTTATGTGTTTTATGCTTTTTTCGTAGCAAACTGCTAAATATTAAAAAAAAAAACGCAAAAATTTAAAAAAGAAAGTGTGACGTTACATCGGAGGGTGACATAGGGGGGGTGGTGGTCAAAAGTTGGCCAAAAACATGTTACGTAATTAATGAACAGCTTCTAAACTTAAATAAATTTTTTTTTTTAATTTTGAAAATAATTATTAAATTAAATAAATAACAATTTTGTAAAAGGCTTAATAAAAAATCATACATTTGTCATACAGTGAAGAGTTTTGTTGTGCACAGAACATTTTAACTCCTTGTGTCGAAAAAGAAATATATGCGCCATCCCAATTAAACAGAAGCTCTAATTTAAGATTTATTTTTTGAAAAAATAGCAAGTGTCCAACCTCATGTTTTTTATTGGTGAATATCTTGACATTTTGAAAAAAAGGTTTACTATGGCCAGTCTAATTGATAAATACAAAGTTTATTATAAATTTATAATTTCAATTATAGGAAAATAAAGAATAAAACTAGAGAGCACAAGGATAGCCATAAAGTCTTCATTAATGAAACAATTCCTATGCACGGCACCAATGATATAGTATACTTTAAAATGGAGAGCCTTAACAGCTATTCGAACTATGAAGTCTACGTGACGGCACACACATCTGAACGGTCGGAAAAAAGCAACTCCATATATTTCAAAACGCTCATAGGCAGTAAGTAACAAAAATATTTATAGGCAATGACTCTCATTCACTCGTACTTGTAAATATACAATCATTAATATTTGCATTAAAAATATTTTAGCCACTTCTTTATACAGCCTTTTTCTCATTTTTAGGACCAACCAACCCTCGTAACGTTACTATTTCGGATGATGGAGATTATGGACTATTACAGTGGGATATTCCAGAAATGCCATCAGGCCGCATTGAGTACTATGAGGTTGCATTGGTAGCATTGGAACAAGAAAAGACTTTTTTGGTCAAAGATCGATTCTGCAAATTTAAATTTCCATCATGCATTGACTATTATCTAAAAGTGCGGGCTGTGAACGTGGCAGAGAAGCATGAAATTGATCATGATACATTTCCAAATACGAAAGCAAGAAGAAATCTTCGCCATCGAAGATCGCCATATTCGAGCCCAGAAATAAGTGCAAATATAGGAAGTAGACTGCAATCATACGATACTATTTTCCCCACTTCGAATCCTAATGGAAGTTCTCTACATTATCGTTATGATAGTATAAGATCTGACTTATGGAACACAACTGTTGAAACAACTCAAGTTCCGATGGAAGCAAACAATGAAAATACCATCGTTGATTCTCTGGCTGACAGCGATTTCAAATGCTTAGATGTTGAACCAATTGATGTTAAGTTTATTGGATCAAGTAAAGACTTTACGTCACTTCCATCTACTTGGGAAAGAACACCCAACATGTACATGCGATGCAGTGAATATCCATTGAGCAATGTTGTTAAAATTGCATTATTTATGTTATTACTATCTTCTTTTTTGGCTTCGATTTCCTACTGGCTACGTAAAAAATACAATAAAATGAAGAACATTGAGGTTGTACTGCCGGAAGAACTGACTGATCATATGCCCAATTATCATCTCGGCTATGGCAACCCCGAGAAGGATATGCATTTTGATGTTTCACGCAGCAACGATTGCCTTGTCTATCAAAAGGAGAGCTATCATGTATTAACCACCATATGTAAAGGTTCCACAAAAGGCATTAGCTTCTTGACACAGGCCAATGTTGAAGGCTTAGTTGATGTTGAAATAAAAAAGCAATCATCCACACCACCCTCCTCAAGTGTCTGCTGCAATGAGGAACGTTTTTCTACTACTGTTTCCGTGGAAATGAACGATATTTTAGCTTTGTCAGATAATACTACAACAGCAAAACCGCCGAATCCAATTGATACTACAATTCAGGAGAAGCCTTTGAATTTGTCTAGTGGTTACATAAATCCAGTGAACTTCGTTTCCAGCCATTTATCAGACCCAGTGCCGGTGGAGACCTTTGGTAACAACGTTAATTTGCCACTTTCAATCAATGGATACGTTCAGCCAAATGCTCTTAATTTAATGGTGAGTTTTGAAGTTGGCACTGAATTATATAACCAGTTATCGATAATGGCAGATTTATCTATATTTAAAGTTTTTTATTCACTTGATTATACGAAAAAGCCAAGTTAATAACTCAAAATCGAGCTTTCTCCGGAGTTTCAGGTGCACAAACTTTCGTACGCATTTAAGGCTTTTCTGGTTATCCCCAACGCCATTTTAAGCCGAAGTATTCGACTGCTTTTCTAACTTATACTGAGAAATTTTTTGTTAAAATATTCAGTCGGGTAAGAGTTTATGCCAAACAGTCAGTATATTCGTTCTCCAGAGTCTCACGTGCAGAAAATTGTGTCCGTATTAACTTTTTTGAGCTTCCCCAGTTTTGCTCGAAATATTCGACTTCTATTTCTGCTTATTCTGAGGAGATGAATTCTGAAAATTTATTTTATCTGAATTGTTTTATCTTATATTTAAAAGGCAAAACAATGCAGGTAGTACAGTCATTTGGAAAAACGAGGTTACCTGGAATGTTTTCCGTGAGTTTTGAAAATGGGTATTTTTTCTAGATTTCGATGTGCTCTTTCTGAATTTCAACTTTGCCACCTCGTATCTTTGCCGCTCGTGCTGCCATATTGGCAAAGTTTTTTGCCAATATCTCCTTTCCGACACATTTGACGATAAAAACATATATGTACCAAATGAAACTACAGAAATTCCCTGCAATTCATGTTATAAACTTTTTTTCGTAAAATCATTAGTTTTGGCGTACTGCCAAAGTGGAGCACCGCAAAGTGTATTTCAAATAAAATAAAAATTTTTTATATTAAAAATAAATATGTTGTATTAATTAGACTGCATTTAGATTTGTATTTAAAAAGGTTTAATATTTGGAATCCGGCGTGACCCGCGGAAATATATTATTAAAAGTTCAAAATTTTTCGAAACCGGTTCGGTTCTGCTCGAAAATTTCGATTATTTTCATACTATTTTTTTCATGCTTACTCATTAGGTCGATCCTGATAAATTTTCAAAAACTTCTTATGCAATATAGGCCGTTTTGTGTACACAGCAACTAAAATAAAAAGTTTTTGAAAAATCTTCAGGATCGACCCAATGGGTAAGCATGAAAAAAATACTATGAAAATAATCGAAAAATCTCAATTTTGCAAAAATACGAGGTGGCAAAGTTGAAATTAGAAAAAAGCACATCATTGGTAGGTAAAACTACCAAATGACTCTACTAAGGCACGTGTAACTAAAATAATATTTTTGAATAATTTTGCCAAATACAATCATGTAATTTTTTTTAAGAATAACTGGAAAAAAGTAAAAATATTTATTTTAAATGGAGCTTTTTTTTCTTTTATTCGAAAACAAAATTCGATGACAGTGTTTGTTGAAAAACTTGAACTTGTGGATAACTCTCTAACCCACAAAGTGTGCCCTGAAGCAGCCATGTTTTTTTTTCAAAATGTAATTTTGACGTTTTAGTTTTTCAAGCTTGCAATTTTTTTGACAGATTAATAGAATTAATCAAACTAAAACATAGTGTCAGTTTTATGGATCAAATTTTTACAACCATATAAAAGTGATTTTAGTGTTTTTTGCAGTGTTGCCATTTTGTGAGAAATTCCTCAAAACGTGAGGAATTTGCAGTGACTGAGTAATTTTTGTTTTTATTTTACTCGTTAACGCCGAGAATGACACTTACATATTCTAGAAAATACCTATTCCTACTATTTTTGAGGGTGCTTTACATGATGCAATAGTTGAAAAATCTCAACAATTTGATTTTCAATTTCAATTGACAATTTAAAAAATAATTCAGTTTTTTACGATGTTTATGAACAGTGTTAAACATTTTTTTTTGTGAAGGAAACACAATTGAAGGTGGTAAGTGTTATAATTTTGCTAATCTGGCTAATATTTTGACTACGATTGTTTATTCTCTCACAGTAGCGGCCCAAAAAGAAAGACTTAAAAAAAGCAAAATGGCCATTTCAGCCCTTGAAAGGACTTTGAACGAGCTTCTTATGATCAATTGTGTTGTTTGTGTTGTGAAAAGTTTGAACGCAAATGATCGAGAACTGGACCTACAAGTTTTATGCCGACTCCGAACGGCTTATGTTCTCAAGAAGCTTTTCATTGCAGTTTTTTACTCTCTGAGGTTTGCTATTGTCTGCAGAGAGGTGACGGCCGAACAGAAAAATTAATTCAATTGAAAAAACTTTCTGTGTCAGATGGGGGACTCGAACCTGGGTTCTCTGACGTATGAGCCACACACTCTACCCACTACGCCACAGCCGCCACAAAAGGAAGACTTAAAATTTCTAATTTTATCCATTGCGACCCTGAATGAAATATTAAACAATTAATCAACAGAAAGCCAAAATATATAAATTACTATTTTTCCTACATAATTTACTTAAGGGCCTCCGGGAGTTTTTCGAAGAAAAAAAAGACACTGTTTTAAACATTTTTTTTAAGCTGTATTTTATATGAGACCAACATTTTTTTTACATTTTTAAAGTATAACTATTGAAGACTTTTGAATTTTGGTCTAAAAATATTCGTAGATCAGGAAGAAAAAAGCAATGGCGCAAAAGATCTTAAAAATATGCGGCGAGCAAGATATCTGCTGACTGGTTCATCCGAAAAAAAATATTTCCGAATATTTTTGGACCAAAATGTCAGGGATAAGTCCTCAATAGTTATACTTTAATAATGTTAAAAAAATTTTGGTCTAAAATAAAACAGAGCTTAAAAAAAAAAGTTTTAAAATGGTGTCTTTTTTCTCTTCGAATAATAATAAGGCATAAATAAATAAAATTATCGAAAATCGTTAAAAATGTTTATAGCGTCGGTTACTTACGCACTTAAATAACTCTGAAATATTGTATAGTAAAAAAGAGTGGCAGACCGAAAGATTTAACATCGTAAAAAATAATTATAACATATAATCGCCCATCTCACATTGAAGTGTAATTAATATCAGTTGCATTGACCATATCCGATTTGGCTCAAATTTTGTTCTTGGATTGGTTTTTTGATTAGAAACCCAAATCCGAAGTTATAAATTTTTAGCATAATTTTTCGCTACCAAAATTGGGTCTACTTTGGGTATCATTGGAATGGTTATTTTCTCTATTTTAAGGAAAAAATTTCAAAGTTTAATACTACACCAGAAACACGTGCTTTAGTTTTTTTTCTTTTTCATTATTTTCATTTTTTTACGTTCCATTACCTTTCCAACGATGTAAAATGAAAGTGTGCTCTTGAAGGGTTAATCAATTTTCAATACAAATTCAACTAGCTAAATTTTTTTTTTCGACTACAACAAAACAAAAATAAAAAAGTCGAAGTCTAGTTGAATTTGTATGAAAAATTCATTACTACTACACGTTTTACGCCATAACTTCTGAACTCTTCAAGAGCACACCTTAATTTACATCGTTGGAAAGGTTTTTGCGTTCCATTCATTAAAAAAATGATAATAATGAAAAAGGAAAAAAGTTCAACCAACTGTTGCTGTCATAGTATTAAACTTTGAAATTAAGAATGGGCCATTTTACTGCAATTTTTTTAAAAAGTTTTATATATGTTTTTCCTTAAAATAGAGGAAATAACTTTTACTTTATGATACTTGATGATTTAATGATACTTTAATTACGAAAATCGGATTTAATTTGATTGTGCTACGTTGTCTCAAAATAGACCTTACTTTTTCTTTCGCATGGCTGTGGGTCCGCGAAAAAAGTCTTTAAATCTCAAACTGTGGATTTGGTTTTCTAAATAATAGACCAATCTAAGAAAAAAATTTGAGCCAAATCAGAGATGGTTAGTGCAACTGATATTACAGTTCAATGTGAAATGGGCGTAATAATTACGAAAGATAAACAAACAAACAAACAATGAAGGTTAGACGTTCACGGGCATAGGTGATGGCCATAGCTGGCTTAAAGTTAAGAAGCTTGCATGTCGCATTTATTAAGTCTAAAGTTTTCAAATCGATCATTCATCAGTATTTTTATTGTTCCATACTATCAACAAGCTGAATAATTAAATGTCCCCACGGAGAGTATTGTGGTGGTTGTGGTTTGATACCCAGATCGCAAGTAGAGCTAGAATGCTCGAGATGATATTTTGTGGTGCCAAGGACCACAGTCTGGTTTTCGATAGGGTTCCACTCCTTCCATACCAACAAAGGTTTGCGACATGTCATCATGTATGAACCCTCAAATGGGCCTCGCCGAGGCAATGTTTCAGTCCCTTTCTCAGACCCGTAGAAAAATGTCGATTTTCTGTGCCCTCACAAGCGAGGTCGTATGTTCTATAATTCTTAGGAATATCGTTTTAATATTCTGCTTGTAAAAAATATGTAATGTCCTAAACATGTTTTGAATTTTTATTGACAAGCTTCAAAGAATTGAGAGTACCGATAAAGCAGTTTGGTGTAGCGTTTTTAATAGTAGAATGAAGTTCAGTTGTCGGAAGTGAAACTTTCCGTCGAAAAAATGCTCGACGAATATTTTTTGGTGAAAGTAAGCTTTCGACGACGACATTTACTCGACGCGGTTTAAAGAATGATGGTGCATAAGGCTGCGACCATAGTGAACGCCGGTTCAGACATGCAGGCAGATCAGGTCAGAAAACATATTAGAGCAAAAGAGATGCATGACTTGGTTTCTTTATTGCTCCAATGTGAAATCTGCCTGCCTGTCTGAACCGGCGTTCACAACATAATTCAAGGCAAACAGGAACAGGAAAGACAGCGGTTGTTTTTGGAGTTTATTGGTGTTTACTCCTTTAGAATCGATTTCGTATATAGCGCACGTTACGTTTTCTGTCACTTGTCTAGTGACTTTTCACTCAATAGAAATTTCGTTTTGACAGTTATGGTGCTCGGCTCTCAGCCGTGCATTTACTCTATCATGGTTTGCCCTATACGCAGCAAAATACCAACCATGAAGAAATACTAACAAAATACACACACCATCAATCTATATTATTATATAAAATTGAGGTGCAAATTTTTGTAAAATTCCAAAAGTACTGGGCCAATTTTTATGAAAAAAGTTTTAAAATATCATATTTGTGCTACAGCACAGTAAAGAGGTATTTGACTTTTAATAATTTTAACATTTAACATTTACATTAACATTTAACATTTTAATAATAAATATATTAAATTAAAATGGAAAGTTTTTAATGAAATCATCCCGATGCCACCCATTGCTTGATCGTTTTCTCTTCCTACATTGTGTTGAGAAAGTTTCAATAAACTTCGTGTTGCTTTCTACTCTTCTCTTTTTATGCTCAGCTAGCACAGCTTAATAAAATTTTTTTTTTAATACGTGCGCATTCGCATTGTAGCCGTTGCTCATAGTTTATAATAAAGTACCCTTTTATTATAACTGATAATAATATAAAAGCTTGTTTTTTTATTTCATTGAAATCAGTTGAGAACTTATCGAGTTGTATAATTTTAAATTTTAGTGCCAGTTTACATTAACCTCACTTTACCGACTCATTTTGATGTGAGGCAGCTACCAAATGTTCACACACATAATTTGCCCCACTTTGACCTTGATTAATTCAATCAAAAATTCTTCGCTTTGAGTTTTATTGCACTTGAATGTATTACTTTTCATTTAAATCAATTATCACTAAGGAATATTGCGCTAAAATGCTGAAACATTGTTGAAACTCTTGCCCATGACAGAATTATAAGTGCCCTCACGCGTCAACGAATTTCGTAGAAATTGCAAACGAAGTAAATATATAATAGGTCTGTTCCCGTACTTTTGTAGCAAAAACTTTGCAAGTTACAAAATTTGAGAGAGTAAGCAAAAAGAATTGTTTCTGAGCAATAAAAGTTTTTTAAAACGCTTTTTAGTAAAAACTTGCAACTTTTAATCAAACGTCAAAAACATATGTTGTAAATTTGACGAAAAATGTGTTGATGATTTCAAAAATGTCTGAAAAAGTAGCTGCATTAATTGTTTCCAGTGAATCTGAAAGTGATAGTTATGAGGAAATGTTTGACATTGTGCAGTGCAGTCGTTTCCTCATATTCTGAAGAGTTCCGAAGGCATTTCAGAATATCGAACATATTAGCCTCCTTTCCTTTTGTATTCTGCTTTTTATGGTTTTAGCGCACATTTTGACATTTCTGTCAACACATAACAAACTTGCAAGTTTTTACTACACGAAATTTGTGTAGCAGAAACGTGCAACATTTTTCAAGAAAGGGAAATGATTCATTCTCTCATTATCACTCTCTTTTGCAAGTTTTTCGTGTACGGAAACAGGAATTAATAAAAAGTTGCGAAAGTTTTCACAAACTTGCAAGTACGGGCACAGACCTAATGTTTCCAAGTTGTAAACTGTGCTGTCGCGTGTGTTAAATTTGTGACAATTTGAGTGAACATGTTATTAATACAATGTAGTAAAAACTATAAAATGTGGAAGAAGTCTTAAATTAGCAAGAAAACTTGTAGCAATTCTAACCTAAAATCAAGTGCGAAACGTGAACACAAAAAAACTCGAGATGAACAGCTGATTTTGACAACTAGCCGGCATTTTCTCTGCCGTTTACTCCATTCTTCTCCGAGTCGGCCCTATCTTATAATTCTGCCATGTTCTTGCCTCATGAAAATTTCACCTTTCCACTTCCTCATATATTCTGTAGACACAAAATCGTTGTTTTTCATGCTGTTTTGTCTGAACCGAGTTTTTCGCAAGTAAGAACAAGCAAAACATAGTTATTTTGGTGATTTTGCAGTGATGTAAAAATACTTCAAATTGGATAACTAAAGAATTTTTTTATAATTTTTGGAATTGTATGGTCTTTGCATGATATGAAAACATATTCAATCCTTATGTTGTTCTATTTTCATATCCTTCATGTATTTTTTGGGCTCGGATATTTAATGCATCTTAAAATAAATTTTTCAAAATTTTTTTATTATTGATCTCAGTCCTTTTGATTTATAAAAAAATTTGGTATTTTTTAAGTTTAAATTTGTCAACTTCACTAATTTTTCGCTATTAGTACTTTATAGTAATTAGTACGCTATTAGTAATTGAACACAACTTACTTCTACGGCTCATTTTGACAAAATTAAAATGCAAAGCAAGAATTCCGCGAATATTTCACTAAATGTAAAACGAATAGCGGAACAATGTGAGAAGGGAACATAAGCAACAAACAGCACAATCGATACATGCCGATCTTTTAAACATTCGTCAAAAATAAGTGAGGATATTGAGACTGAAACTTACCCGCACAATCGATGCATCACGGTCTGAAAAGGTTAAATGAAACTTGCAGGACTTGGAATTAGTTAGATTTTTATGTTTACGACATAAAGGGACATTTTAATACAAAATATGCCCACAAGTTGATCTCAAAGAGAAAAAATATGAACAATTTGAGGAAATTTTTAACTGTTTCATCATACAGATGAAGGCACTTGTACAATTTTTTAAAGAAGAATTTAATTTATACAGGGTGTCCCGCAATTGAGTGCAACTATTTACGGAGCTGAAAGGTTATGTCGAGCTGAGCAAAAAATCTTATGGGAGGTGGGGTGGGGTGGGGGTTGGGTCTATTTTCACACTCTTAGGAGCTACACGGTTAATTAATATTTCACGACTTTGATTCACGTTATTGTTTCTAGCAGAAAAACTAACTTACATAAAACTTATTTTTACAGTTCGTTGTAAAGGCAATATAATCACCTTTCTAACGGTATATCAACAAACCCCAACAACTAAACCATTACCGAGCTGTGATCGTGTGAAAATGAAATAAATCGGTTGAAACTGCCAAATTTCAACTTTGAGTGCAAATTGCTTAGAATTTTGCGTCATAAATGAATTTTTTTTTATATATATTGAAATTTATTCAATTTTCTTTTCAATGACACGAAAAACATGAACATATCTTTAAAAATAAGAAAGTTGGCTGTACTAAAAAAATTATAATTATTTGAAAATAATGATGAATAATGACATTACATTTAGTTATGCAGTAGATAATATCATTGTTTTCTAATAAGTATAATTTTTTTAGTACAGCCAACTTTTTTATTTTTTAAGATATGTTTATGTTTTTGGTGCCATTGAAAAGAAAATTGAAAAAGTTACAAAATTGACCCTAAAAAAAATTCATTTATTACACGAAATTCTGAGAAATTTGCACTCAAAATTGAAATTTGGTAGTTTCAATCGATAGATTTCATCTTTACACGAGTCCAGCTCGGTAACGGTTAAGTTAGTGGGGTTTGTTGATATGCCGTTAGAGGGGTGATTTTATTGCCTTTATAATGAACTATCAAAATAAGTTTTATGTGAGTTAGTTTTTCTGCTAGAAACAATAACGTAAGCAAAAGTCGTGAAATTGTAATTAACCCTGTAGCTCCTAAGAATGTGAAAATAGACCCCCCCCCCTTCCCATTCGATTTTATGCTCAGCTCGACATAACCTTTCAGCTCCGAAAATACTTGCACTCAATTGCGGGACACCCTGTATATTCTGATAAAACACTGGGAACGCTAGATATGGTACAACCATTGGTGAGATGTGTTCACGATTCGTAAATCATGTAACTTCCGATGTTCACGTATCATATTTTAGTTACCACAAAGCTAATGTAACAGCATTTAAAAATGACATTACTATTAATGAAATTCATTAATTTACCTCTATAACGAATTTATGTCATACTAGTGTAAAAGCCCGTCCTACGACGGGTTGGAAGCATTAACGCTCAAACTGTTATTTATTTTTGCCATTATTACAGTGCTTTACAACATATGTACTTTTCTGAAAAATGTTCAGCCTGAAAGTATGCACATACATTAAAGGCAATCATGTCACTGATCAGTATCAAATGAATTTTCTATGCATACTTTCAGGCTGAACATTTTTCAGAACAGTACATGTTGGCAAGAAACTGTAATAATGGCAAACAATATTTACAGTTTGAGCGATATTAGTTGCAGAGTATTGTGCTTGTCTTTTATATACAGTCACCTTTTTTATATACAAACCTGTTTTTGTGCGGTGGATAGGCACCGCACAAAAATAACCGCAAAAAAAATAGTACAGAACTTCACGAGTGGCTATAAAAAAAAGTTTTCGAAACAAAATAAAAAAGTATTGTTTTAATGCGATGGATGGGGACCGCATAAAAAAGTCTCATGTCTCAAAATAACTCAAAACCTGATTGTTCTAATTTGAACAAACGTCTTGAATAGACGTGCAAACATTTTTAAATATTTTATTTACATATGTAAAGTTTTCAACAATTATCTCCCTAGTCTGACAATACGCGAACTTTCTTGTGGTAAACTCGTTAAAAAAAAAAAAAAAAAAAACAGGAGACTAGTAATTGGCTGGCGCAATACTGATGTTATATTACATAACATATCAAGAATCGAAAAACTAAATGGCCGATAGATAACTTCGTCAATTATGTTCCATTTTCATGTACCGCATAAAAACAATCGCAAAAAGAAAACGTACAGAAATAATCACACAAAAACAGGTTTGACTGTATTTAGATATGTAAGTAATATTATTTAAAATTTATACAATCCTTTCAGTAATATAAGAAATGCCTTTATTTACCCCCATTTGCCATTTATAAACAAAAAAAAAAAAACGAAATGGCCATTTCAGCCCTTGAAAGGACTTTGACCGAGCTTCTTATGATCAATTGTGTTGTGTGTGATGTGAAATGTTTGAACACAAATGATCGAGAACTGGACGTACATGCTTTACGCCGACTCCGAACGGCTTTTGTTCTCAAGAAGCTTTTCATGGCAGTTTTTACTCTCTGAGGTTTGCCATTGTCTGCAGAGGTGACGGCCGAACAGAAAAATTAATTCAATTGAAAAAACTTTCTGTCTCGGATGGAGGATTCGAACCTGGGTTCTCTGGCGTAGGAGTCACACACTCTACCCACTACGCCACGGCCGCCACTATATACTTTTTTCCTTTTATATACATCTCAAATTCCGAGGTAATCGATCTAGAGCAGTAAACTCCAGTCGCGCGTCGGAGGTAATACGCACACTTCTTATTTTTTTTTTTTAAATTTAATGTTACCGCCAAAGAAATAGGCAGTATCGCCAATTTAGTTTCGGTTAACAATTTAAATAAAAATTCCTTTGTAATTTTTTTTGTAAAACATTTATTTAAAAAACTCAAAGCAACTCGACAAATGTTTCTAAAATTCTGAATATAGAAAAATTCATGGTTGAATTATAAGGTTGCCACAGGGCTAAGTGAACTCTCTTCTGAGTGCCCATAATTGTCAAAATCAACCAATTTAGCGAATGAATACGAAAGAAGAATGGGTGAAAAAACAGAGCACTTGTAGATATTCTATGAGCTGTCAACTTTGATTTGACAATTTTGGGTACTTGCTCTCTCCCTTGCGACAACCTTATAAATCAACCTTGAAAAAATTCAGATAATTTGAAAATTAAAATGAAAAGTGCTTATATCTGGGGTAAAAATGAATAATTATGTTACCATGCAACTTTATTTCAAAATTGCAAAAGTATATACTTCTAATCTTTATATAATTATCATTTTAGTCAACACAGCCTTCTTCCTCAAATGGTTACACTACACTCGATGCTATGGGCAAACCAGTCTTTTCAGCAGCAGCAGCAGTCTTAGCGGCACACCCCGTGCCTCCAACTTCTTCAAAAACAGTGCGAGAACCAACAAATTATAGTGTGCAAAGGAATGTTAAAGAACCAGAAGTTGAAATTATGCCAAATGGTTTGCCACACAACGGCGGAAACCACAACAGCAATAACAATAACAATCTAATTTGTGGATACGTCACACAAAGGCAACTGGCAGAATTTGGACAGTTGTTACACTAATGGCACTAATGTATACTGTAAATCTTAAATCCCTAAATAATCTCAATTAAAAATATGAAATGTTAAGAATCTTAAGGCCTAAAATGTACAAAAACCAGGTAATTGTAACATTTATTCTCACTTCCAATTATTTAAGAACACAGTCGTTATCGGGTTTTAATATACAAAAACAAACAAACGAATCTACTTAAGAACAATGAGACTTTAGCCAAATATTTATTAAAATTTTTTAAATCCATTCAACTAAGGAAACTAATACTTGAAGTAAATTTGAATAAATTTTTCAACAGAACTTACTTAAAATAAGTTATGTTTTTGAAATGATTTTTTGAGATTACGATATACTTAAATTGGGGACAGTTTGGCAAATACTGAATCTCAACTACTCAAAATTGTAACAACTTAAAAAATAACAGAAAACTTAAAAGACATTTACATATTGAAAAAGCAACTACAAGACTTACAGTCAAACACTTATCTAGAATATGATTGTTTAGTTTGTAAGTAAAAATTGTAATTCTGTGGTAGCAAAGAATAATATCATAAACTTAGATATGCTCAATTGCCAATGTGCCAAATGTCGGTCATATACTACAAAAATAATGGAGTAAAATCTAACGTTGTCATATACATATTACTATATCAATATATGTAAATTTAATTGTAAATTATTAAGTTATAACAACAGAGGGTAATAATTATATAGTTAAAAAATGTGAAATTAATTATTCCACTCTGTATTTAATGTTTTCGTGTATAAGTGTGAATGTGAAAATTTTATTTATAAAAATAAGGTTTATACATTTTTTTTTCTCAATACATTTAATTAAGTCCCGATTTAACAATATACAACACAACAAAAAATTTAAAGTTAACTAAGTCAAATTAATACATCACATGTATTTCACATTTTTATAAATATATAAGCGTATTATAGTTGTTATAAAATCTTAGTCGATTCCTTAAATTCTTTCTAAACATTTATTATTTATAACTTTTTTATTCATTTTTAATTTGACTGTGCTGTTATTGCTGTTTACCACCTAATCAAATATTGTTAATAAATTCGTTGAATAAGGTTGTTAGAGTTAGAATGTTTTTTTAGATAATTGATGGTTTACAAATGGAAAAATTTTTGAAAAATATTTTTTACATATAAATTAAAATGTTAAAATGTACAAATAACTATTTTTGACTAGATGTGCAATTCACAAATGTCCCACTTTATGAAATTTTATATCTTTATGTATAAAAAAAAAAAAAACAAAATGTTGAAGGAACATGTTAGAAAAATTTTAAAAGCTGAAAAAGACAAAAACACAGTAGGTACATTTAAATTAAAAAAAAAAAATAAATAAATATACACAAAATTTACAAATTAAGAATGTATTGATATCGAATTGTTAAAAAATAATTTCAAAATAATATTTAATAATATTTAATTTTTTTTACCAATTTATTATTTATATATACAGATCAAACGAACAAATATATATTAATTCATGTGGGAGACTTAATTTATATGTTTTATGTACCAGACCAGTGAAAGCGTTAGTGAGAAAAAGAAAATAATAAAAGGCGACGAATATAGAATTTGACGACTATTTGACTTTGTAAACAATATTTTGAATTTTTTGTTTTTTTACCATGAGTTGATGGAAAATTTGATAATGTCCAGTCAAATAAGTTATTCAAGGTTACAAAAATTCTAGAACTAAAAATTGGTATGAATGCTCAGAATACTATTATAAATTAATTGTGAAAAGTCCCCATCGATCCCCTTGTGTAAAAAATGTTATTGATGATAAAAGTTTGCAAACATCTACACTTTTTTTCGTAAGTATCGCCATTTTCGTGATATTGCGGTTTAAACAATTGAAAAAATTATTGTATTTGTAATATGGAAAATTGTGGAATCTACCTTAACTGATGCAGTCCTATCGTTCATCATGAATAAGCTACAGCAGACTACCTCGCCAATTAAATGTGTGTGAAACTCAACTCTCACATACAGAGGGATAATTTCTTAATTTTAGATCTATACACCTGTAACAATTTTTAATACGCTGATCTCACAAGACTTGGCCGGATGGTTGGAAATTGGTAAAAAAAATTGGTAAATATCTTTCAAAAAACTAGTTAATATCACACCTAATGTGCTTATTTACTCTCAATTTTATTACCAAAATGTTGGCGGGCTTCGTAATAAAATGAATGATTTATTAGTATCTTCTCAATCTCTTAATTATGACTTAATTACTATAATTATGATATTAATTATGACATGGCTTACTGATAACCACGTAAGTTCTGAATTATTCCTTAATGCATCCTATAATGTTTTCCGGAATGATCGTATCCTTAATACCTCTTGGCTCTCACGCGGTGGAGGTGTGTTAATTGCGATCAGCTCTAATCTTTCGTGTTCTTTAATTTCTGTACCTAATCTAAGCTCTGGTTTAGTTACTACCTTAAATGTGGATAAATTAATTGTAAAAGTAGTTTCAAGCAAAGATATCACTATTTTCGTAACTGTGATTTGTATCCCGCCGAGAAGATCTTCAGATTTATACTCTATTCATCTCGATAATTTGCGTCCTTTTCTATATAACTTAAATTAATCGCATTATGTTATTTTGACAGGCGATGTCTTTGTAATGTTAGTTGGGAATCAGTAAGCGATGAGTTCTATCTTATGCCGTTTAATGTTCTATCGGAAATTGATGCGCATAATTGATTTTTTTCTTGCAATATGACTTAGTCCAGATAAATGATAAATTTAATGATTTGGATAGAATCTTAGATTTGATTTTTAGTGATGAGGAATTTATTGTAACTCTTGAATCTCCACAATGTGATATTGTAAGATGGTCACATCAACATGTGCCTATAATGCTTGAATATAGTGTCTTGAATTATCATAAATTGTATACTGCTCTAGCGTCTTATGACTTTAATCACGCTAACTACAATGGTATTCAGGCTGGTCTTGATTCAGTTCAATGGTATGAAGCTTTTTCGGGAATGAATTTGGCTGAAATGTATGGTTTATTCCGTTATGTTTGATTAGAAATTTTGTCCCTAAGAAGAGTATTCGTAGCTCTAATAATCCGATTTGGTTTAACCAGAGACTAGGCAATTTAAAGAATAAATTGAACATGGTTTATAAAAGGTTAAGAAGTTCTAGGGATAACCAACAGATAAAATAGCTTTATCTTATTTGTCTCAATGAATTCAATATTCTAAATAAATGTCTTTTCAAATCCTATATCACATCAATAGAAAATAAGCTTAAAGAAAACAGTAAATTTTTTTGGTCATACATAAATTTGAAGCGGAAATCTAGTGGCATTCCAAATTCCATGGCTTATAAGGGAACTTGTACTCAGGGTACTCTTACTATTTGTAATTTTTTCGCTGATTACTTTAAGCCGGATTACTCGATAGCATCATCTCCTACTTTTCCCGTTATTTCTGATCCTAATTCTCTATTAAAATTAGGTAACCTACCCATGGAGGAATCAGAGGTTGTTAGTTCACTGGTGAATATCAAATCATCTTCGGCTGGCTATGATGGTATAGCTCCTATTTTGCTGAATAGGTGTGCGGCCGTGGCGTAGTGGGTAGAGTGTGTGACTCTTACGCCAGAGAACCCAGGTTCGAATCCTCTATCCGATTCAATTGAATTAATTTTTCTGTTCGGCCGTCACCCCTCTGCAGACAATGGCAAACCTCAGAGAGTAAAAACTGCCATGAAAAGTTTCTTGAGAACATAAGCCGTTCGGAGTCGGCGTAAAACATGCAGGTCCAGTTCTCGATCATTTGTGTGCAAACATTTCACATCACACACAACACAATTGATCATAAGAAGCTCAGTCATATTCCTTTCAAGGGCTGAAATGGCCATTTCGTTTTTTTTTTTAGGTGTGCGGCTATAATTTCTCACCTTCTAACTATTATATTTAATAAGTCGCTCTCATCTTCTGGAATCTTTCTGGATCAATGGAAAATTTCTTATATTGTTCCGATTCCGATAAGTAAAATTTTATGCGTGCCCAAAGTTTATGAAAAATTATCGTTTTATGTAAAAAATCTTATTTCTATGAATCAACATGGCTTCATATCTGGTAGATCGATCAACTGTGACCAATTTAAACATATTTTGCTCCTCTATAATTAGAAATTTTTCAAATGGATTTCAGACACATGTTATTTTTACAGACTTCGCTAAAGCGTTCGATAAAGTTAATCATGAAACTCTTCTACTAAATCCTTATACTATTGGATTTCATTCAAGTCTTTATGTATGGCTAAAATCTAATCCCCATAATCGATGGCAAAACGTTAAAACCAATGATTGCTTATCCTCTGCTATACAGGTCTCGTCAGGTGTTCCTTAATGGAGTCATCTTGGTCCAGGCCCATAGCCAAGAGGGGAATTTAGGTGTTCAAACCTCCTCCCCCCTTAGGGTCCAGAAAGTGAGAAAAAATAATACAAAAGAGCATATTGAATTAAAAATGTGATTTTTTTAAGATGAACTGAGATATTGATGTTAATTTACTTGAAGATGCAATAGTTTTAACATTTTCAAAGCCAATTTAAAAAAATCCTCTTAATTAAGGCGGGACATGACATTCGCGGCAGAGAAAACAGACCTTGTTTTAAAAATTCATAACTTAGTCAAAAGCAAAAATTTTTCCAAAAAATTCAAAAAAATATATTATTCTCTCCAACATGGTTTTATAGAGCTACAAACTGGCGGCAGAGAAAAAAACGGGGCCTCGTGGTTGCAGCGCTGGGAGTTGCAAAAATTGTACGATCTGGAAAAAAATTACTTTTTTAAATCTTAACAAAATTGGTTATCGTATGACACGAGCTTTTTTTTAATTTTTTTTAAATTTTTGGTAATGTTCCAAATTTGAAAGTGAGTTTTTTCGAAAAAAATATTGACGTTAAAAATTCGAAAAAAAATTTAAAAAAAAGCTCGTGTCATACGATAGCGAATCAAGTTTAAACAAATACAAGAAAAAAAAAAAATTTCGTCAAAAATGAACCCGCTAGTGCCGCAACCCGTACGAAAAACATGGCTTCGAGATAAACGCGTTCAAAGTTTGTGAACAAAGAAAAAAAAGGTTACCTTCAATCTGCCATGCCTGCTTCGTACTGTATGTCTTCGTTATCTTGTGTTGTGCTGTTTCTTATAGTTTTTTGCAATCGTTTAGCAATTCGGGCTTCACCCTTCAAGTAGGTATGAAATAACAACCACCAAAAGTCGGGTAGCAAGTAAAACAAGTATATACCAGCTGCCGTACGTAGGTAGCGCAAAAATTAAAAATGCGCTCTCACTAACCCGGCTGTAACTTTTGAACCCGTAGGAATTTTTCCATGAAATTTTTTTTTTCTTAGAATTTTTTTTCTTATAATCTTAAGAATATTTACTAAAATACAAAATTATTTAAAAAAAGTCGATTTCAAAATACTGCCAATGTCATGTAACCCCTTAATGGAACATTTTTTGGCCAAATGAAAGATTAACTTTGCTCATAAAAGTCATAATCATATTGGAATTTAGCTGAAAGGAGTTTGTATATTTAAGAACCAGTTTCAATTGTGGATTTTGATGTTCAAAAAGCCCTTAATGATATGCGGAAAAATATATTTTTGAAATTTTACCTAGAACGAATATAATTTTATAAATTGTAGAAAATTAGCTTGACATTTTTTATGCAATATCTAAGTTTATTGGACCCAAAACCTTTGAGAAAGTATTCGTTTGAATGTGCTTTTTTAAAAAGCTGTATAATGCAAAAAGAAATGAACCACGAAAATTAATACATTATGGGGTATTCCACGTAAAGCGGATGACTAAAAAGTTTGCCCATTTTAATTTGTTGATTTCTTGGTATATAAACACATCTAAAATCTCCAACTTGGCACAAAAATTTAGCCCTGTACGAAGTCTTTTCCAAATTACAGATTTCGGGAATCACCTAAATTATAAATATGTTTTTTTTCGAAAAAATTTTCAATAAAAAAATATATATAAAACATTTCATACCGTCCAACTGTATGGGGATTTGATGATTTTTTAATCATGTAACCAAATTTTCATAAAAAAAACCACAATTACAGTTTTTAAACTTCGGCATTTTTAAAATTATTTTTTATGTTAAAAAACTAAAAAACAATTTGGAAGTTCAAAACAATTTATTTTTTAATTTGCAAATAATTTAAATTCACGACTGATTAAATTCTTAAATATCAAAAACAAAAAGGTAATTTTTAATTCCTTTTATACAAATTTATCTAGCTGAGTAATGGTTTTCAAAGAAAGACTTATTTTTATTTAAAAAAAAAAGTAATTTTGATTAAATTTTGATAAATAAAAATCAATAAAATTTAATAAAAAAAAACATAGTAATTGTTATCGGAATTGAATGATTTTATCAGTCATGATATCAATTTTTACGAGGAATTTTTTATCAAAAACTCCTCCCTTCCCACTCCTAAAGTAAATCCTGGCAACGAGCTTGTGTTGGCCAACTTTTTTTATTAATGATCTCCCCCTAGTTAATGAGCACTCGAAATGCCTTCTTTTTGCCGATGACTTAAAAATTTTTCGGTCAATAGATCTGCCAATGATTTTAGACTTCTTCAACATGACCTTAACTCTGTCACCAATTGGTTCGTGATTAATAATCTTCCCTTGAATATTTAAAAATGTCAGTGTCTCTCCTTCACTGGGTCTTCATCCCCTAGCAACTGGAATTATTCCATTAAGTTTACCTCTCTTGAAAGAGTGACCTGTAAAAAGGATTTTGGAGTTTTTTTTGGATCAAAAATAATCATTTAAAAATCATATAGAAGTATTGGAAATGATGAAAGCTGTGTAAATTATTTGAATTTTAAATGAAAAAATAATTAGGAGAAATTATTTGTCGGACTCAATGTTCATTAATATAGGTTAAGTCACTTGAGAGAAAAGCACTCTTTTTCTGCCTTTGCTCGAACTGTCAAAGTAGCTGTTAGCTAAAAATTTTACAGATTCAGGTTTTTTTTTCTTGATTTCCTTTCATCCATTCTGACAGTTCCACCGAGCTTCTCTCAAGTGACTTAACCTGTATTATGGCAGAATTATAAGGTAAGCTCATCACGGAGAGGAATGGAGTAGAAAGCAGAATAAAGCTAGATTGATGTCAAAATCAGCTGTTCATCGCAAATTTCTTTATACTCAAGGTTGATTTATAAGGTTATCGCAGGGCTGATTGCAGTCTCTTCTCAGTACCCATAATTGTCAAAACCAGCTAATTTTGCGAATGGCTACGAAAGAAAAACGGATGATAATAGAGAGCACTTGCAGATTTTCTATGAGCTGTCCACTTCGATTTGACAATTATGGGTACTCGCTCTCTCCCTTGCGACAACCTTATAAATCAACCTTGTTTATACTCACGTTCGCAGTTTGTAGGTTAGAATTTGTTACAGATTTGTTTGCAATTTTAAGAGTTTCACATTTTATAGTTTTTATTACACTGTTATAATATTTTCACTCAAATTATCACAAATTTAACACACGCGACCACACTTTATGGATGTTTATGTTTGCAACTTTATGGGAGGAAATTAAATTGGTGCTACATCGCATGGCCAAGCCATCAACTGCTGCTGGCCACCATGCAGCTGGCGAAGGTACAAGAGGGCTATGCTGATGCCTTGAAGGTAACCTATGACACCTTGGTTTTGGTGTGCAAGGTTTTCTTCTCGCTTTACTTGCAAGATGTGCAAGAGTTTGTGCCAGAGTTTGTTTACGATTTGAAAACATAATATTTTTATTTCATTTGACATTTCTACGTACTTCGTCGTTTTGACAAGCATCTTCCTTCTCATTATCCGCTCTTCGTTGACGCGTGAGAGCATTTAGTATCATGGGCCTACCTTATCATTGTATCATGACCTGTATTAATGAACCTTGGTCGGACTCAAGGTTGATTTATAAGGTTGTCGCAGGCATGGCAGAAAATTTAAGGTAAGGTTATCACGGAGAGGAATGGAGTAGAAAGCAGAATAAAGCTACATTGATGTCAAAATCAGCTGTTCAGGTTACAGGTTTTACAGCTGTTACAGGTTTTTTTGCAATTTTAAGACTTCTTTCACATTTTATAGTTTTTATTACACTTTTTTTATAATATTTTCACTCAAATTAGCACAAGTTTAACACCCGCGACCGCCCTGTTTGCAACTTGGAAACATAAAATATTTTCTTCATTTGCAATTTCTACGAAATTCGTCGTTTTGACATATATGTTGCTTCTCATTATCCACTCTTCGTTGACGCGTGAGAGCACTCAGCGCAGCGGCCCTACCTTATCATTGTATCATGGTCGCAGGGCTGATCGCACTTTCTTGTCAGTACCCATAATTGTCAAAACCAGTCAGTTTTGCGAATGACTACGAAAGAAAAACGGATGATAAAAGAGAGCACTTGCAGATTTTCTATGAGCTGTCAACTTCGATTTGACAATTATGGGTACTCGATCTCTCCCTTGCGACAACCTTATAAATCAACATTGGTCGGAGTCATAATCATCCAATGGAAATTGTTTTTTTTTATTTTTGTATTCATATTTTATTTGAATTGAATCAAAATAATCAAATTATCATGCGTATTTGAGATCATAAGCCAGAACCAAGGTTGATTTATAAGGTTGTCGCAGGGCTAATCGCACTCTCTTCTCAGTACCCATAATTGTCAAAACCAGCCAATTTTGCGAATGATTACGAAAGAAAAACGGATGATAATAGAGAGCACTTCCAGATTTTCTATGAGATGTCAACTTCGATTTGACAATTATGGGCACTCGCTCTCTCCCTTGCGACAACCTTATAAATCAACCTTGGCCAGAACTACTCTGACGATTGCTAAAATATTTTGGCTGTAACGCTAACCGCCAGTGAGCTAAACCATGGCAGAATTATAAGGTAGGGCCGACTCGGAGAGGAATGAAGTACAAAACAGAATAAAGCGGGCTAGATGTCAAAATCCGCCGTTCATCTCGAGTTTCTTTATGTTCATATTTCGCAGTCGATTTTAGGTTAACATTTTTACAGGTTTTCTTTGCCAATTTAAAACTTCTTTAACATTTTATAGTTGTTATTACACTGTTTTAATAATATTTTCACTCAAATTATCATAAATTTAACACACGCGACCGCACTGTTTGCAACTTGGAACATAAAATATTTCCTTCATTTGCAATTCCTAGTAAATTCGTCGTTTTGACAACTAACCAACCTTTTCATTATCCACTATTCGCTGACGCGTGAGGACACTGAGCCAACCGGCCCTACCTTATAATTCTGCCATGAGCTAAACCATTTTTAAACAACCTCAAAAAATCAAGTTTTTCGTAAAAATTTCGACTGGTGTGGTTTTTAAAATAAAACAAACGGTCAGAAATAATAGTTCTGAAAAAGATCTTCCAAGCGCATTAAAAATTTAAAATCTTAACCGTTTAACCAAAGATAATGCTGATTTTCATGCATTTTTTTATATTATTTTCACTAAAATTAAAATAACTTCATAATTTTGTATGCTCTCCTCGTTGTGAAGATATCCTTGGAAAGGTTTTGACTGCTTCTATTTATTCCTGGACGGAGTTAATTAATTTCAGTAGTATTTAAAATAAAATATAAAAACAATTTTCTGAATAACACGTACTGCATAAATAATAGCTGTATTCCAGTAGTCATTGATTTAGAGCGTGGCTCTGTTTTATTGGCAATGCAAAAACAATAATTAGAATCACCTCCTTTCCTGGCTCTATTTCTTATTTTGAAATCCTGCCAAGCTTAAAGCATTTTTTTTCAAAACGAACAAAGCTGAAAACTAGCCGAATATGCTGAAAATCTGAAAAACTGTAAACGCCGAATTTGAACTGTTAAAATTTGTTATTCCCCAACTCACATAGTGGTTGGCAATCAAACTATGGCAGAATTATAAGGTAGGGCCGACTCTCTTGGTGTCTTCGTGCGTAAACGAATAGTTCATAATGAAAATGCCGGCTAGTTGTCAAAACGACGAATTTCGTAGGAAATTTTTTTTGCCGGCAAGTCGAGTTTTTGAGCACTCGGAACGTGAAGAGAGGGGACGAGTACAGACTTACTCTTACCGGCAAGTTTTCTTTTGTGCTGTTCTTTTTCCTTTGTTCTTTGATGTTTCGTTTTATTCTGATTGATTGTAAATAAATGTTGTAATACTTCAATAATATGAACATTGAATAAAACAGTGAATGCATAAAAATTTAATATTAACAACTAAAGCTACCTCAAACTTTATTACTATTTCTTTAAACAGCAAGAAATCTTGCTGAGTGGAGACGCAAATGGCAAGTTCAAAAAGGTATTGAAAACTTGCTGGCAAGAAAAATTGCCGTGTGGAAAAGGGGGACACGTTATTTCGTGAACATCCGTTTTACGTGGATCAAAAAAGAGTTGGCTGGCTTCTTCTGTTTCTCCTCCATGATTAAGTCAGCTTTCATTTTAATCAACTGTTTTGAAACAACAAATTAATAATTTACTTTTCACTTGAGTTGTGTTCACAGTTATCAAAAAATTAGTACATTAAAATATTAGTATATTAAAACATTACAATGCTGCAACGACAAGCTTTCAAATTAGGAATGATGCTAAATCGACGACAAACGCTGCGGGATTGGGCAAAACTCTCTTCATAAGAAATATATGCAAAAAAAAAAATTGGTTCTTAGTTCTAGCTTCTTATGGAGAAAATTTGGTCTAATGCCTCAGTATTCTGCCTTTGATATAGAATCATTCCTAATTTGGCAGCTTGTCCTTGCAGCCGTTGTCAATGTGTTCAAGCTATAACTCATGAGGAGGCAGAAAACTTTACACAAATAAAACAAAGTAAAAAAGAGTTTTTTGTGTAAAGTTTTTAATATATATTGTTTTTTATTTTGTATTTTCAAAAGGATCGAAAATCGGCTGATTAAAGCGAACGAAAAAATCTTCGTTCGTTCGTGCTGAAAAAATGTTTCCACTGCGTGAATAGCGTTCGTGAACATTTTTTACAAGCCAATGTTCTGAACCTTGATGCGAGCCAAGCTGTTTGCACTGCTTGAACGAACGAAAATTTTTCGCCCCGTGGGAACGCTCGGTTAGAAATAATTATTAATACAATATAAAGCGAACACATCACTTTTTAATGATGGCAGTTCTTTCAATGACAGCTGCCATGTCCGTGCTCAATTTTTTTTCGCTCTTTCTCTTTCCTTAAAAACTTGAGCAAAGTGCTCTTTTAATTCAGTTTTCTAGCAAAATCGTGAAGGGAAACTTGTATTATGAATTTTTATTCCGACTAATAATCATTACATTTCAAATAAAAACAGCTTTATCACAAAAAAAAAACACCTAACTAAATTTTAACAATAAATTGCAATTAAACAATTCCAAATCATTTGTAGAACTTTGAATAAGTAACACCAAAATATAACCTAAACATAACTTCTAAAGGAAATCAAATCCTAAAAATTATTTTGTGAAAAATCGATAAAAATAGAATTGAAGCACAGTGAATATCAGAACAACGGCCTGGTTTGAGATTGCGGCTGACAAACACGTACGCACCAAATACAAATTGCCTCCTGCAAGCTCAAGCGTCTTCGGCGAAGGAGCACAACTGATCCTTTTTAATTGTTCAATCAGCGAAATTCCATCTAAAATATCCTTTTTATATTAAAAGTTACATAAAGTTCTCTAAGAACGCAGGGGCAGAAGAACACCAACAAACACCTCAACAATATCAAAATACAAAAATAAAGATATAAAAACCGGCCAAATTTGGGCACTAAGTCCCCCACCATTTTAACTCTTAATATTCCCAGCGTGCACTTTGATTTTATCAAATATTATTTTTCAACTGAAAATTTTCGCTTTCAACGTTAATAGAAATTCTATCAACCATTCATTAAATAATTTCTTGTATTATGGGTACAGAAACAAAATTTAACTGCTACACGGAGAACACTTCAGATAAACATATTAGGGAATTTAAAGGTTCTTCTGTTGGCAAACTTAATTCTAATTGCAGCAATGGTAAAACAGTAGAATTATCCAACAAGCCAGTTGTGCCATTTGTACCTATTTACATTGATGAAAACCACGTCATCGATGGTGCCAAGGAAATACTTCGTGTAATACGTCCACATTGGGATTTGAATGCAGTGGAATTTAAGGTAATACTCCATTTTATTTAATTCAACATAGTATTTATTTTGCGCAAATTAACGGCTAGCTTTAATATTGTATTAAGCTTATAATTATGTTAGCAATTTATGAACAGGAACATAAAATATTTTAACTTGCTCTAATTTTTGAAACGTACAAAGATCACGTTAATCTTAATCAAAATTAACCAAAATTTAAGGGAAATTTAAATACATTTTATATTGCATCATAGTTTAGAAATAACATTCAAACAAATTAATTTGATTTTATTTTGCGACATGATTATTATACCATATTTTAGGAAAAATTATTGTTATAAGTCAACAAAAGAATATAAGTTCGAAAATCGTAACAATGTGCAAAAATACGTACAATATCGAACACTTTGGGTTCAACTTATAATCTCTGCATTTTCTACCTGGACTTGTTTTCATATCTTACCTGCTTCGGCTGCAATCGCCACAAAAAAATTTTCCACTTCCGATGCTTTTTTTCTAACTTTTGTATATGCTAGTGAATAACGCATGTTTTACCCTCTTGCAGTAAGATTGAAATAATCTAAAAAAAGTCACCAGAATATTTGTTTCTGTAAAGTGTTGGTTGCAAGCACGTAAATCTGCTAGCTGATAGAATTCGAAAAAAAAGAAGTGTGCGTGTCAGCTCCGAGGCACGACTGGCGTTTACTCCTTTAGATCGATTACCTTGGGGGGCAAAGGGGAGGAGGGAGGAGAATAAAGGCATCTCTTATATTACTGAAAGGATTGTATAATTTTTATATTTTAAAATATGTTACTTTCATATATTACATAAATTCGAGTAAGTGCCTATCAATCATTTTAATTACCTCAATTTTGCTTTTTGATATTTTTTGCCTATGAATTGAACTTCTTACCATTTTGTAAATTGTTTTTTTTTATTATACTATTAGTACATTATAGTACTTTTTTAGATTTTAAGTTTTGCTTACACGCTTAATATATCTGTAATTTGTTAATTGGCCCTGGCGGGTTCTGATTTATACATGATTGGAAAAATAAATAAATTCATTATGAGGTAAATTGATGAATTTCATTAATAGTAACTTACTTACTTACTTAGTTGGTCGTAACAACCCGTGTCCGGGTTTCAACCGACCTCATCAGCTCTCGCCAGGCGCCTCTGCTTTGCGCGCGCCTTCTCCAATCGGATACACCAAGTGCGGTTAGGGCTTCCTCAGCCTGGTCCATCCATCGGAGGCATGGTCTCCCTCGTCGTCGTTGACCAGCGACCCTCGCCTCGAGCACCTTTTTCGCTGGAGCTTCGTCGTTCATACGATGGACATGACCCAGCCAGCGTAGTCGCTGCACAGTTATACGCCGAACTACGTCAATGTCATCGTAGAGCTCATACAGCTCGTGGTTCATTCGGATGCGATAGTCATCGCCGACTCGAACAGGACCGAAGATTTTGCGAAGAACTTTTCTCTCGAACACCCCCAGAGCGGCTGCGTCAGTTTGCGAAACTACCCATGCCTCAGCGGCATAAAGCAGCACAGGTAGAACGAGCCTCTTGTAGAGTGTTAGTTTTGTCGATCGAGAGAGGGCTCTGGAACTTAGTTGCTTACTGAGCCCGTAGTAGCACCTATTAGCAATTATTGTTCTTCGCTTTATCTCCAGGCTGATTTCGTTTTTGGTATTAATGGCGGTGACAAGGTAAACGAACTCCTTGACTACTTCAAAGTTATAGCTGCCGGATGAAACGTGGGAGTCTAAACGCCGAGCTCCCTTGTTTGTAGACAGCATATATTTTGTTTTGCCCTCATTTATCGTCAAACCCACTTTGGCTGGTTCCTTTTCGATAGCGGCGAAAGCAGCGGTAACATCTCTCTTGGTTCTGCCGACAATATCAATATCATCAGCGTACGCAAGGAGCTGGACGCCTTTGTAGAAAATGGTGCCATTACGATGCACACCGGCCTTTCGTACGATCCTCTCCATGATGATGTTAAAGAGATCGCAAGACAGTGGATCGCCTTGCCTGAAACCTCTTTCGGTATTGAAGGTTTCGGAGAGGTCATTTCCTACCTTGACGGAGCTGCGTGTGTTGCTCAACGTCATTCTGCAAAGTCTAATCAACTTTGCAGGTATACCGAACTCAGACATTGTTGCCTATAGGCAACCCATTCTCGGGCTATCGAACGCAGCTTTAAAATCGACAAAGAGATGGTGTGTGTCAATTTGATTTTCGTGGGTTTTCTCCAGGATTTGTCGTAGCGTGAAAATCTGGTCTATGGTGGACTTACCAGGTCGAAAGCCACACTGATAAGGTCCAATCAGTGTTTTTGTAATCGGCTTTCATCTTTCACACAGTACGCTTGAGAGAACCTTATATGCGATGGAAATAAGACTGATACCTCTATAACTTGCGCAGATTGTTGGGTCTCCTTTCTTAAGTATAGGGCACAGTACGCTGAGGTTCCAATCGTCGGGCATGCTTTCTTCTAGCCATATTTTGCTGATGAGCTGATGCATGCGCCTTATCAATTCATCGCCGCCGGTTTTAAACAATTCAGCTGACAGGCCGTCAGCACCCGCTGCTTTGTTGTTTTTGAGTCGTTGGATAGCAACTCGAACCTCTTCATGGCTAGGTGGTGGTACTTCCACTCCGTCATTGTTGATTGGTAGCTCTGAACTGCGCTCTCCATGGGCGCTCTCCAATAGTAACGTCATTATTAAAAACTGTAACATTAGGTATCTGGCAACTAAAATATGATGCGTGAACATCGAAAGTAACATGATTTACGAATCGTGAAAACATCGCATCAATGATTGCACAATATATACATTAACTTCTTTCAAAAATTGTATTATGCGCCTTCATCTGTATGATGAAACAATTAAAAATTTCCTCAAATCTATATATATAAAAATGAATGTATGTCTGTATGTCTGTTTGTGCTTTATAGGAGGCCAAACCACTGGACCAATTTTCCTGAAATTTTCTCAGCGTCTTAATATGACTCTGGAAGGAATATTAGGCTATATACAGTTTTGCTTGGACAAAGGGGCGTGTCCCCGCCCATATAACCCAAAACTTAAAATCGTCATATCTTCGGCATTTTTGGACCCACGGAAATGATATTTAGTACATATAGTATTGGCATGAATAGAAATACGTTCCACAAAAAAAGTGGGCGGAACCACGCCAATTTTTGGAAAAATTAAAAACTGTAATATCTTCTAAACTACTGGACCGGTCGACATGAAATTTTCACAATAGGACATTGTTACGAAATAATAAGTCCTTGGTTACATAATATTTTGATCAGACGAAGGGGTGGTGCCACGCCTACACAACCGAAAACATAAAATCCTCATATCTCAGCCAATTGGCATAGAATGATGATATTTGCTACATATCATGTTTTCTTAAAAAGGATTATATGCCATGTAAATAGTGGGCGGGCCACGCCCCGTTCTTTGCTCTAGAAGCTAACCTCTACACCGACTAAAAACATTGTATATCCTAAAGCATTGCAATAATTAATTCATAATCAAATAAAGAAATTTTTATTAATATCTAAATACTTTCTATTTTATCACTATAGGGGTAGCGAAGCACACCGGGTTCAGCTAGTATTTCATATTTTTTCTTTTTGAGAACAATTTGTGGACATATTTTATTTTAAATATCCCCTTATGTCGTAACAATAAAAAAATTTAACTAATTATAAGTCCAGCACGTTTCATTTAATTGAAATAAGTTGAAAATTTGTCGAGTTATTGAGTTTAACGTATTTTTACTTCACAACAAAATCACCAAAATAACTATATTTTGCTTGTTCTCACTTGTGAAAAACCTGGTTCAAGCAAAACAGCATGAAAAACAATGAATTGTGCTGTTTGTTAATGCTTAAAATTTAAAATTATATAACTCGATGAATTTTCAACTAATTTCAATGAAATAAAAAAAAAGTTTGTATATTATTATCAGTTATAATAAAAGGGTACTTTAATACAAACTATCAGCAACGGCTACGATGCGAATGTGCATCAACACACAAAAAAACCAAATTTCTTTTGTTGTGCTGTGCTAGCTGAGCATAAAAAGAGAAGAGTAGAGAGCAACATGGAGTAGTTTATTGAAACTCTTTCAATACAACGCATGAAAAGAAAACGATCAAGCAATGCGTGGCATCTAGTACAGGAGGTAGAGTTGCATTTATTCGAGGAATTTTATGCCGAATAAATTTGATTGCAAGCAGTTGATTTATGTTTAAAAATACTAAAGAACTAAAGGGGACAGCCTGTCAACGTTGTACAAAAAATTACGCCACGAGTAATTTTATTCAGCTCCAAGCTTCGTGGGATGGATTTTGAGATAGTTTTGAACCAAAAAATAATAGTCAGCTGCTTTACGGAGGGTGGATTATATGTCAGTCGCGAGCATAAACTTGTTAAAAATGTTCAAGCATAAAGTGATTTTATATCCTTTGAATTTTACCCTTTGAATAAGGATAATAGTCACCTGTATTGATAACGGTGGTAATACCGTTAGCCAGCGTGTTCAATATGGTGTTTTTAACAATAAAATTTCTCTATATTTCAATTTTAGTAGGTATAATATCAATTTAAAATAAGTTATGCAATTTCCTAGTATGTCGAGTATGTCGAGTTGTCGATAAATTTTTTAAAAAAACCTTGTTCGTATCGCGTTTTTAGTTACATAGTCAAAGGGGTCGGGGCAATAAAGTGCACTTAGATCAAAATTAAGTTTTGTGTACAAAAAATATCTAAGCAACCTCTTTTATATGTGTACCTAAGATGATATTGTTACAAGCGTATATTCTTTTTGCTGCACATTATTGAGTCCTTAGTTTTGGGCAATAAGGAGGTAACACCTGCTAGCCACAGCTTTTACATTCCATACCTTTATAGTATATTATAGATGTAACTTATTTATAATTTTTTAATTTTTATTTTAAGAAAACCCTCCTACAATGATATCAATGTGGTTATTAGTATTCATATATCATTGTAGGCAGGACTTATAAAATTTAAAATTAAAAAATATGAAAAAGGTAAAAGATGTGGCCAACAGGCGACATTGAAAGTCTTAAGTGTGATTTTTTTTCGTCAAAAATGCTCACATACAAATTACTCGCATACAACTCACATACAAATTACCTTCATTTTCTACCACCGACAGGCGAAGGATTTTAAAGTTCTGAGTATGCAGATACTATTGTAGGCAGGATATCTATAAATGAAAATTAAAAAAATAGTGGAAAAGTTTAAATGTGTGGCTTATAGACACCTTTGTAGCTTTCAAAAAGGAGCTTTCCTACATATAATACTTAGAAATCTTTACCAATTTAATTATAGTTTAATGTATAATAAGTGTTGTCTATTAATAAATATGCAGATTTAAAAACAGAAGAAATTTTTCATTGGAAAAATATGAACAATTAAAAATATTCAAAATTGAGATTTATAGAAGCCATCAAACTTTCAAATGTGTTTATCTCCAAACTTGTTTTATGTGGGTAACCACTAAACCCTTCATTTATATACTGTAGAATCAATAACTGACATGCCCCTTAGCTAACCTACAAAATTTTGGACAAATGAGAATGGTTTTTTATTCTATTATATGGGAGTTTAAAAACCTTCTTTGTATTATATATATCATTTCATTGGAAACATAGGCTCTGGCACGTATTTTAATTGCTGTACTTGGTGATATAATCAAAAAGGAACCTAAAAGGGAATGTAAAATATCCCCCTTTATGACTTTTTATATAAAAAAAAAATGACTTTTTAAAATCAACGCTACCTTCCGGACTAATCGGGATGATTTCATAAAGAAAATTTGCATTTTAATTTAATATATAATATAATATATATATTGTGCCCTTCCAAAACCTTTCACTCGATTTTTTTCGTAAATAATAATGGTAAAATTAAAACATATTAAAATTAAAGCTTTGTGTAAACATGTTAGTCTGGGCCCTTTTTTTACACTTTCTTTAATAAAATTGCCAATATATCAACCGCGCCGTCCCTGCCAGGTTATGAGTTTCCTATTGTTTTAACACTAAATTACGCATATACAAAAATTTAGCTTTGTGCCTAACAGGTTAGTCAAATTGTTCCCTAAGTATACTACTATAACGTAAGAAAAGCATACATTCACAGAATCGCTGATATTGTTATGAATATGACAAAAAACATTCCCTGCAATTCGAAGGTGAAATAATTCTTCTACTGTTGATTTAATTGTTTTGTTTGTTTTCAAAGTTTGCAAGTTAATAATAATTCAATTTAATGTTTTTGTTGTTTTAGGAAAATTTTGTGTGTATTAGGCTGTTTCGAAAACAACGTAAATAAATTAGTAGTTACACTTCTGAAAAAAGGCAATGAAAAAACTGTGCACACAGTGTTCAATTATAATATACAATTGGGGCGTTACACGTGATAATAATTGTTTTTATCGTAGACAGAATATCAAACAGAAATTAAAAAGAAATTTACAATATTTGCCAATATGTAGTCTCTTCTGCTATCATTCTTGTATCAAACTTTTCTTATATCAAAACTTATTGTCAGGTTTTTTGTTAAATTAGATGTTTATACATTAATAAGCGTGAGTACCACTGGGCAAACGTTTTGAACTTAAATATATTATTTTTGTGGACATTTGACAAAACAACTTCTCTAGAGATAAGACCAGCTTTTGGTGTAATCGTCGTATTTTTACGATTCTTAGTTTCAGAGATATATCATCGCCAAATCAGCCTCTTTTAAATTTTCTCTTAATTGCATTTGACAAAACAGTTTCTCTCAAACAATTTAAAAAGTTTCAGGAATTCAATGGAAAAAGTCATTATTCCTTTTTGACAAAAGAACCTATCTCGATTTAACGCTATCCCATTTACTACAAATTCCATTTCACAAAACAACTTCTATGGAAAGAAGTTGTTTTGTCAAAAGCAAAATCAAAAACAACTAGTCGTGACATAAGCGACCTAGATTTAATTTTTTTTTCACTTAAAATCATTTTGAAAAAAGAACTTGCGTAATATAAGCTGATATTTTTTTAAAAATTCATCTGACAAAACATTTTGTTTATAAATTTTACTATTTTATAAAAAAACCATTGACCTTAGATAAAAAACAGTTATAGGGAAATGTTTGCTTGATATTTGTGCACAATATCAAACCATAACATTTCTTCACAAAAAATTCTTCACAAAAAAGTTAGCCAATTTGAAAGAGTTTCTATCTTGGCTGCTGCCAGTATTCATTTTATTCTGATTTTTGCTTTTTGCACATTAAAGCTAATTGTATAAAAATGTTGAATTATCTTGAGTATCTGTATTAACTACATTAAGTTTATAATCAAATTAGTTTTAACATAAAAAAGAATCAAAATAATGCGTCATATAAAACGATGAATATTCTGCTTCCAATCTAATGTAAACGATTACAACTGTTGAGTTATTGCATTAATTAAGCTTACAGTGGCTCAAAAATGAAGTCGGACACACGAATAATGAAAGTATAAGTGATAAAATAATGTTAAGGGAATACAAACTTTTTATTATTTTAACTTTTTTAATTTAGGTACTCAAATATACTTTTAAAAAATTCTATTAAAAAAAAATTATTTTCAGTACTTTAAAAAAAAATAAAAATATAATTCACTAAGAAAATTTAAATCGAAAAAAGAACTCGGATTTATAACTTTAAATTTATAAATGATTTTAGGTTTTATAAATGATTTTAGATCTTATAATTGAAAAATACAGAGCTAATATTTTGTCGGCCAGCCTTGTTATCACGTCTTTCTGTCGTTTTACCGCTTCACGACTTTCAGTCGCTTTTGGCATTGACTGCACTTATTTTCTGCAAACCAGGGGATCTTTTTTAGAAGACTCTTCCTTAAGCGCAGCTTCAAAGCCCGTTTTGTTTTTAATGGAACGAGTTTTAACTGATTTTCCAAGTGAGCCGATAAATGCTCCACTACAGTAATATTGGGTGTTTGTGGAGGAGTATGAAGCAATTTTGGGCAATAATACATTATCCATAAGCGTATATTAAGTGCATTGTGCTTAAGGTCGTTATCATGATAAAAGTGAAAACTATCTATTATATTATCCCCAACTACTCATTACTTTACACCAGTCGTGCGCAATTTCTTCTCCGTCAGCTCCAGCTTTTCATTAGGCTTTCTCCATATATAAGATTGCCCATACAGTATTCGAAATCTTTATCTTCATGGATTTTTGCAAAATGTATTCTCTTTTTATATTGTTCACCTCATTAATGAAGTGCGGTTTCCTAGCAACTCTTCCATTAAAATTATCCTTACAAGTATTCAAAGTACAAGTCTACATAGTACGATACAAGTTTCGGACCTGCGTCGACGCTTAGATATTTTGATACTTCAGCTTTTAGCTTCGGAGCGCTGAGAGTTTCCTTAATTTGCGGCACCATTCACCTCTCATCTGCTTTCGAAAACAGTTTTGGTCTTCCCGATTTATTTCTATTTACAACCGATTTAGTTTGTTTGAAGTGCTTGATAACATCGTGAGCAGTAGAACGTGGTCTATTATTTATTTCATTTATCTCTCGAATAGTTTTTCCGTTTTCGTGGTAGTTAATAATAAGATAAAAGTAACAACTTTGATTGAGCTTTGCCGACGTTGCCTACCTATTTTCATTTATTTTTTTAATTTAATGTTCCGAAACCTAAGTGTGTTTCAAACATAGATTTGTGTATACAACTTTGGAGTGATTTGAAATTTTTTTTCTTAGAAATTATTAACTTTGTAAAAAATATAAAGACAGCATTTTGAAAAATTTCATTTTCATCAAAAAAATCATAGAAGTATGTGTTAAAATGAAGCAGTTTTTGCAAATAAATTATAACTCATATGAGAGAGTGTGAAAAAAGAAAATTAAAAAAAAAAAAATAAGAAAAGAATGTTTGGCCTATTTTTTGAGCAAAAATTTAATATTTTAAAGGTTTTTTTAAAAAACAACATTAAAAATTGGATTGGTGAGATAACGGCGAATCTTTTCTTATTTCTCCAAAGTCATTTAATTGAACTTTCAGACAGAGAAAATTTGATGAAAATCGATTGAAAATGGCTGAGATATTTCTTGCAAAATCAAAACTTGAAATTTCATGAGGCAATGACCTTGCTTTAAGAAAATGCGTTGCACGGAAAATTCTACAGTTTTAGAGATATCGCAATAATTTTGATGTCATAATAACGGGAATTTTTTAACATACAATCCGTGAAAAATATTAGCAAAACAGTTTTTGTATACTGTTCTTTTTCTCAACCAACGACTTTTACATCTATAACGAGAACATCTATAGTTTTCGAGTCATCACAATAATTTTGATGACAAAATAATGGAAATTTTTTAAAACTTACTATTTGTAAGCAATTTTAACCTCACAATATATAAGTAAGCAATAAGTTTATTTATCTTATTCAATCAATACAAAATAAAGATTACAAAATATAAGAAATAAAATTAGTTATTAAACTTAAGGTTTAAACTTAAATGGAAATCGACTTGAAATGGAACTAGAGACGATAGCAGTTAAATTAGTAATCAAATTACAAAAATAAAAATAAGTTATAACTATTAATATAATAATAATATATTCACACTTGTTTCATAAAAGAATGCTTATTGTAGGGTAACCGTAAGAGATAGTGAAAAATGACTAAAGTATTTTTTGCACATCTTATCAATGTCGAAAATTCTCTCTTACATCATGTTCTTTCATCTCTTACAATTTAGCTTATATTTAATAAAAGCCCTTTTTAAGCTCATATTTCAGGTCGAAGGTCACCAATCTAAAATTCAATCATATTGTCCAGTTAGACCTGTCATTCGATTCCTCATTCACCATTCTACCCGTTCCTAATCTTGAGATCCCTTGCTAAAATTAATATAAACTTTCAACGTTAATATTCCGGGTCAGATGTCATCAATTTTAAATCTGACATGATTCGGCACATCTATAGTGCAGTACCTTTCGAATGATATACATTGCCTTAACTCTAAAATAAATTTTAAAAAAGTGTACGACAACATTCGATATTGGTGACACGAAAATTAAATGTTATTAAGAACTTATTTAATGATGTTCCATTAGAGAAAAATTTAAATTTTATTGATTTAAGCAATTTGAATATAAACTCATTTACCATGAGCATCAAATCGTCTGCACTGTTTTACAAATGTAATTTTTTCTTTTCAGTAAATGTTTAGTAAATGTTTCGTAGACGTTTTTGTTTTAGTAAAAATGAAAGGCATTGGCTAAAAATAATGGAAAATTGTTGAGGCAAGGAGAGACTGAAGATATTACATTTGTTTTTTAGTTACTAAATTACATAATAACTTAATTACCTAACTAAAATCTTGGACTAAATTTTAGTAAATCCTGTACTGTTTATATGACGACACCGAAATTGTATTAAAATTTAAATATATTAAAACTCCAACCACTAAACCACTCCAAATATTAAAACTAAGTTTTTTTTCCTGCATGGGCTTAAATTGCAATACCCGATGTGGATTAAACATCTTATTACAAGTTGTATTCGATTTTAAAACATAGCGTACTAAAAACAAAACTGATTTTGTTTACACAATTTTTTTTCTTTTATACCATAATTTTTAAACTAATTTCTTTTCATGTCTTCTCATGTCTAACTCATATCTTCATTGAAATGAAAGTAGTAAACGTTGCTTGTGCGCCATAATCAAATAAAAAATATATAATAGATAAATTGTGTTATAAAGCTTTGTTAACCGAAAGAATAACTCTGAATCATAAGACTTCTGAATCTCAATAATATGAAAATTAGACGGAAAGTATTGAAATATAATACAGCATAGCTTAAAATGTAATACATGTTGTATTAAATCTAATATCATGGCTATCTTAATTCAAAATTTATTCTAATTGTACTTGTTTTTGAAACCGATTTTATTACTTTTAAGTTATTTTGTATTAAATTTTAAACCGTAGGTACTAAAGTTCAAATTTTATTCCAACTTTATTAAGTTTAAGTACAGCTTTGACTATTGGTTTAAAAATTACTCAAAGATTTTTAACCGTGTGGAAATGTAAGTAACGTAACGCCATTCACGGCATGTCAGATGACTTAGTCTAATAACAAAAAAAGGGGAACAATTTTTAAATTTTATTACTTGGAAAATAAACTTATATTATTTTAAAACCTTCTAAAAAAGGTTCAATACAAAAAGTCTTGCCCAATTCACAGAGTTTTGCAAATTTTGTAAGCGATGTCTGAAACTATTTCTGTTTTTTGTAACGTCACGCCAGAGCATAGTTTTGCTTATATCGGTAAATGCTTAGGATTGATTGTTGTAATTCTTTTACTTAATATAGTGCCACTTAATTACTATGCAAATATAAAAAAATCTTTTTAAAAATTTGACTTTTTCATTAATTTTTTTATTATTTTTTCGTACAAATCGTACGTAACGCCATTTTAGAAATGCCCATATGTATAAGATTTTCAGACAATTACAAAACATATAATAGGTAATTAAAAAAAAAATTAACAGATTTCTTTTCTTTATTTTAAATATTTCTATTTGAAACTAAAACAAATGCCAGAAGATTTGCCTTCCAAATTCAATCTGAAAAGAATGAGAATGAAATAAATATATTTTGATGGTCGAGTCGGCGAAATACGAGTAGCTAGTGTTATGAAATGTTTTCGTAGATATGGATAGACTGCTCTCATCATAGCTTAATTTTGGTCGCCCGCCTGTTGTATTATACCCATTTTTTGGATTATATAGTTACACAAATTTCGGAATTTATCTCATTTTAATGCTTTTAGTTCATTATCAATTTCATGTCCAATCTTCCTTTTCATAAAATACAAAACAATAGTCATGTCTTTTTTGTTTTGCACCAATACATCGAAAGTTTTGGCATTTTTGCACATGACATTTTCTAGGAAAACGCCAAATTCTCGTTTTTATGTAGTTTTCAGCAAAAGATATTAACATGACATAAAAACTGGGTTTTCCACAATTAACTACACGTGTTATACTCCAGTTACAATTGCTTACAAAAAAAGTTATACTCCACGAAAGACGATGAAATCATTAAAGAAATATAAAAACATACGTTTATTGAAACATGTTAATTTCAACTCAAAGTAAATACCTCCGTCAATACCAAATGATCGAACCCATCTTTTTTAACAAAAAATCTAAAAGGCAAGTATATTTTGAAAAATTCTTTAACTTTTTTGATATTTTTATGCTTCAAAATTGAAAAAACTACTTTGAAAGATTTGTCAATATTAAAAGCTGTTTAACCACTATCAAAGCCAGCTATCAAATTTTTTTTTGCATTCTTTCCTCCAATATGTTGGTATATGAACACCATTAAAAAATTTGGGAAAAGAGTAACTTCAAAAATTGGTTTTTGCCGCAAAAAATTAATGTTTTCCTATAGTGCATTGGTTTTACTCCCCATGTAAATTTTCTATGCCCACTAGAGTGGGTCGAAAAAAAAGTTTGAAAAGTGCACCCCTCATTTTAAAGATAACCTCAAGGCAATTCCAATAACAAAACAAATTTTTTTGGACCCCCGGAAAAACCGCCAAAATGATCTTTTTTCTATAACTTATGCATTTAATGCCCGATTTTAGAAAATGATATACCGTTAAAAAACTCTTAGCTAATACCATATTTTCCTTTCAGAGCTTTTGGACTTCTGAAGTTGTATTCAACTGGTAAGCCCTGTTACCTCGTTTTAACCCCCTCCCCTGAGGGACAATTTTTTTTGTCATAAAATTAATCTTTAAAATGTGTTCACTCACATCTTGTCCAAAAAGTTCTTTCTTTGGCCTTGAAACTAAAATGTAGGAGTTCCAAATTGTAGTATCAAGACTTTATTTATAAAATTTCTTAAAACTAAGAGGTTTTTATTGTTGTTTCTTTAATTTTGTTTTTAAAACATAACGGTGATTAAAATGCCCCAAAAAATCATAAACTTTGTAATTATATACCAATAGTTATAAAAGTTCGTCATGAGCAATGGCAGCGTGCAAACATTCCGATAGTAGAAAAAACAACGACTCGGAGGTACATAAATGATCTTGTACATGAACATTACGATGTACAAAAACATATTTATAAATACGATAAAGTGGAATGATACAAAATTGTAAATTACATTACATTTTGACGAGAGTCAAGAATAAGAGCAACTAAAATGAGACCATACCTCATTGTGTTCATTCTCTCACTCTTACTCCACTCATTATGTATGAATAAAAAAAAGCGATAAAATACAATTACTAGTTTTAAGAAATTTTATAAATAAAGTTTTATACTACAATTTGGAACAGATACAACATTTTTGTTTCAAGGCAAAATAAAGTACTTTTTGGACAAGATGTGAACAAATTTTTAAGAAGTTTAATTTTAAGATAAAAAAAATTGGTTTAGGAGGGGTTTAAATCCAAGTAACAGGGCTTACCAGTTGAATATAATTTACGAAGTCCTAAAGCTCTTAAAGGAAAATATAGTTCTAACTAAGACCTTTTTAACGGTATATCATTTTCTAAAATCGAACATAAAATGCATGAGTTATGGAAAAAAGACCATTTTAGCGGTTTTTCCGGGGATCCAAAAAATTTTTTTTTTTTGTTTTTGGAGTTGTCTCGAGGTTATCTTTAAAATAAGGGGTGCACTTTTGAAACTTTTTTTTTGTATGGAGACCGACCCACTCTAATGCACACGGCTGAAGGAGTTGTTCTTCAAAATAGAGCCACAAGTTTGTTTGTATTTTTTTTTGAGAAGAAAACATAGAAAATAAGAATGAAATCAAACTGTTCTACGCTGCACGTCTTTTGTACTATCAATCAATTCAGAACTATCTCTAATTGCACTAGAAATAAACTATTTTGTTTTTCAAATTGACTCCAAAAAAACAACTGCTGGGCTTTCATTCATCAACGAAAGTACTCATATCAGCCACTTTTGAATGAGTTAGATTCTCATGTCTTCGGGTTATCTGCTCAACGTATTGTTCTGATAACATTCAATGGAATATTTTACATTATTCCCACATATTATACTTCAGATTCACCACCACTTAGTAAGTGAGTTCACACTTCGAACCTATTTTGAATTAATTTAGATAAGTTTTTAGAATAGTTAAAAATTAAACCTAAAATGCGAAATTTACAAACAAATATGTATTAAGAAGAAACAATAAAAACAAAAAAAAAATGTATACTTGCGTAATATAGTACACACACACAATCAGTACTTATTATCATTTAATGGGACTCCGCCGAGATTGTTTGAATCTCTTGTGTTGTTTATTCTTTTAATGTTTCCATATATGAACAGGAAACGAAAAATAAGCAAGAGTCTAGTTTCAATATTGATTTAAATTATTATTTGTGTCTTCTTTTTTACGTCCTCTTTAATTTTAATTTTAAAAGTTCAATAAGCTATCAACAGGCTTTAAATGTTAAAAAATTTAGTAAAAACTTTGCTTAAATTTAAGCTTAATATGTATATTCTTTGACAAGTTTGTTATTCTATAGAGAAATGTATATAATATATATATATATAAAGTTAGGTGGGACAAGACATTCGCCGCAGAGAAAACAGACATTTTTTAAAAATTCATAACTCAGTCAAAAACATACATTTTTCCAAATATTTTTTTTTATTATTGTAGAGAATTGAACAAATTACAAGAAAAGTAAATATTAATATAAAATATTAATTTTAATAAAAATTAAAAAGATATATTTTTCACTCCAACATGGTTTTATAGAGCTCCAAACTGGCGGCAGAGAAAAAAACGGGGCCTCGTGGTTGCAGCGCTGGGAGTTGCAAAAGTTGTCCGATCTGGAAAAAAAAATTACGTTTTTAAATCTTAACAAAATTGGTTATCGTATGACACGAGCTTTTTTTTAATTTTTTTTTCAATTTTTGGTGATGTTCCAAATTTGAAAGTGTTTTTTCGAAAAAAATATTGACTTTAAAAATTCATAAAACTTACAAAAAAAATCGTCAAAAAATTAACCCGCTAGTGCCGCAACCAGTACGAAAAATATGGTTTTGAGATAAACGCGTTCAAAGTTTGTGAACAAAGAAAAAAAAGGTTACCTTCAATCTGCCATGCCTGCTTCGTACTGTATGCCTTCGTTATCTTGTGTTGTGCTGTTTCTTATAGTTTTTTGTAATCGTTTAGCAATTCGGGCTTCTTTTGAAGCTTCATATGCCTTCACTCTGGCGCATTTCAAACGATTTGTATCATTTCCTGTGGAAAAATTCAATGCTGTAGCTCCTATGGTGATACCAAGTAGTTGAAACATTTGCAAATAACTATACTCTAAGGTACGAAATAACAACCACCAAAAGTCAGGTAGCAAGTAAAATAAGTATATACCAGCTGCCGTACGTAGGTAGCGCAAAAATTAAAAATGCTCTCTCACTAATCCGGCTTTAACTTTTGAACTCGAAAGAATATTTCCATGAAATATTTTATAATTTACTAAAATACAAAATTATTAAAAAAAATTATCGATTTCAAAAAACTGCCAATGTCATGTCGCCCCTTAATTTAAGGGAAAAATATCAATATCAGATAAGAACAAAAGCAAAAACTAAGTTTTAAGTTAATTTTATTCAAAGTTAAAAGTTTCCAATATTTTGAATTTAAATTCTTTGAATAGCTTTGAATAGCCCTGGTGTAATAAATATGAATGCCAGTTTAAGAGTAAGCTACTGTTCCTTAGAGTTCAATGATTTTAATATCGATGATTTTAATTAAGTGTGCGCGATATACAGGGTGTCCCAGGCTTAGAGTACTATAGTGTGGGGGCTGATTCCTCGTGATGAGACGAGCAAAAAATTGTATGGGTGGGGTGGTCGCAAATGCCCCCCTAGGGGGCTAGGAGGGAAAAACAAAAAATTAGGTGTCGTTACGTTTTAATCCATAGCTAACATATCTCTGCAACGATTAAAAAAAACCATACTTTTTTGAAAAGAAAATTAAATTTGCTTTAAATTACTTTTGCAAAATTTTTCCATAAAGTCATAAACAAAAAATGTATAAGCACCTGAAGTCAAAAAATAGGTTTTTTTCTTTAAAAATTCAACTTTCAAGGCGATTTTCTCAGAAAAAAACCAAATGTTTTATTATTTTTTATGACGCAGTTTTTTTCCTTGGTCAATTCTCTAAAAATCCATCATACATTGTTTATACCTCAGAGATAATATTTTTCGTATAATATCGATTTTCCGATTGTACCCCTTTTTCCTCCCACTGGGGTACTTAATGCAAGCAAGGCGACTTTGTTTTTTTGTTTCTTACAATAACTAGTAAAACAGTTAGATTTAACGGAATTAAGAAAAAAAGCAATTTCTCATTATTAAGTGCATCACATGCCTGAATCGACACATTCTTTCACCGATCGTAGAGTTATAATGTTTTCCAACTCAGAGTACGCAGACATTATTTTTTGTTACGGTTTTAGAAAATTCTTAGAGAATTGACCAAGAAAAAAAACTGCGTCATAAAAAATAATAAAACATTAGGTTTTTTTCTGAGAAAATTGCCTTGAAAGTTGAATTTTTAAAGAAAAAAACCAATTTTTTGACTTCAGGTGCTTATACATTTTTTGTTTATGACTTTATGGAAAAATTTTGCAAAAATAATTTAAAGCAAATTTAATTTCTTTTCAAAAAGCTATGTTTTTTTTTAATCGTTGCAGAGATATGTTAGCTATGGATTAAAACGTTACGACACCTATTTTTTTGTTTTTCCCTCCTAGCCCCCTATGGGGGCATTTGCGACCACCCCCACCTATACGATTTTTGCTCGTCTCATCACGAGGAATCAGCCCCCACATTATAGTACTCTAAGTCTGGGACACCCTGTATTTAGCAAACCTGAAATAGGAAAAAAAGAGTAAATTTATGAGCTTACAATTTTCTCAGTTCCACTTTTATAAAAAAAAACATTCGCTAAAAAGTGTGAACAAAAAACGTTCGCATAAAAATTCATTAGAAGAAGAATAGCTTAATAGGGGAATAGCTTAAGCCATTTTTTTTTAATTTTTTCATGCAGAAAAATAAATCAAACTTAAATAGTTCTGTGCTACAATATCCTTTTAAATTGTTCGGACTACAAAACGGGTTGTTTTCAATCGATAAGATAATTGTCCCCTAAGCATTTATTTGCTCCTTTATAAACTTCGAATTTTAATAGTTCGAAGCTGGTTTTTTTTCTACAGTCGAATATTGTTTGATATGAAAGTAGTTTTGAACCTGATTTAATAATTACGCAGGTTTACGCGGTCTAGGACCAGAGAAAACGAAAGTAGTTACGTTTTTTTTTTTATCAGGTCATTTTTAGAGACATAGGCAAAAATGCATCGGTCGATTTCAATGACCTTTAAAGGGGTTTAATATGTTATATTAGGCCTAACCGAATTTTTATTAGATTTATTCTTAGAAAATCTGATGGCGGAAATATAAGCCTCTTTTTAAGTATTATCTTATTATATTAGAAAATAACTCTTCAACTATCAATGGCGTTGGCAAAAAGTTAGCTCATTACCTAAATCCCAGAGATTGTCCGACAAAAAATTTTTTTAAAATAACACGAAAAGATAAAAAAGTTCCAGTGCTTCAAATATGAATTAAAATAATGCAAAATTTTTAAATATGTATTTTCAACTTAAAAGGCAAATATTTTGACAATTAACAAAACTAAAAAATTAACTAAAATTAACCCAATTCATTCGTTTGCGGATGACAGTGGCATTTGCCATTCATATTCATTTAAAAAACGCCCGAGCTCTTTGGAGATTGAGAGGAGGAGCCAACATATGAATGACACACTTAACAATGACTTAGTAAAAATCTCCGAGTGGGGTCTTGCTAATAGAGTAGAGTTTAATGCTAGCAAGACCCAGTGTTGTCTGTTAACCCACAAGCGAATCAATTGCCCCTTAGCTCCCCTCAATATGAACGGTGTAGATCTTACGGAGTCAGAAGCTCTTGACGTTCTAGGCATTTCAATACAAGCAGATCTTCGGTGGAATGATCACATTTTTGATGTGTCAAAAGAAGCAGCCAAGTGCCTTGGTTTCTTAAAACGGTGTAAGAAATACTTCACTCCATCTGATCTTCGTTTGATCTATACCTCATATATTAGGCCGAAAATGGAGTACAATTCGCACATTTGGGCAGGGGCTTCAAGATCATATTTGGAGCTTCTGGACCGGATTCAACGACGTGCGATATATTTGATAGGGTATGAAAATATTTCATCTTCTCTCAACTCTCTTGGGCATCGTCGCAATGTTGGTTGCCTAAGCCTTCTGTACAGGTACTACCATGGGAAGTGTTCAAGGGAGATACATGGCCTGACGCCACCAGCTCGTGTGTTTCCTAGGTCCACTCGGGCAGCTCTCCAAGCCCATCCCTTTACCATTGCAACTTTGCCCAATAGAACATCGCATTACCGAGATAATTCGTTCTTCGGTCGCTCAGTAAAATTGTGGAACAATCTCCCTGCGATCGTGTTTCCCGGCAGTTTCAATCTATGTAAATATATAATATATGTAAATCAATGTAAATTTAAATCAAATCTTCACCGACACTACTCCATCTTTCCACCCTCCAACAAACTATCACCCTTCTTCCGAATCAACACAATGCTTTCGCATTTATAGGGAGCATCCCCTGAGTGCTGGTTAAGTCTAAAAAAAAAAAAAAAAAAAAACAAACAGAAGTGGCAAGGCCTAATATTGCTAAATATATATACATATAAAAATATGCGTTAAAAATATATGATCCAAGTAACACAAAAAGAACCGTTTTATACAATTTTGCCTAAACGAAAGTGGTCCCAGAAGTACCCGACCTGACGTATAGATAGCAGTTGTTGCTTTAAAAATTATTATGGTAGAAAGTACTAACCTTCTAAAGCTTCAGTTTTAAGACGCTACGTTATTTAGTATTTGTTTGGCACCTATCATAAGTGGACGCTCTCAGTGAATTTGTAAACATGGAAGAAATTGGTTATCGTTATGTGATGCAATACTTTCATTTGAAAGGTCTAAGTCCAGCCAATATCAAAGCCGTGCTGGATTCTACTTGGGGGAAGTCTGCTCCTTCGTTTACAACAGTAAAATATTGGGTGGCAGAGTTGAAACGAGACCGTACGAGCTGCCAAAACGAACATCGCAGAGGCCGACCAAATGAGGTGACCACGCCAGAAATGGTAAAGCAAATCCTCGGAATGGTATTGGATGACCGTCGATTGAAAGTGCGCGAGCTAGCATTTCAAAAAGTGCTGTACATCGCATATTGACTGAAAATTTGGACATGAGAAAGCTGTGCGGAAGATGGGTGCCGCGTTTTCACCGATCGGCAACGAAGGAGCCGATTCTCCTCTTTTACTCCATTATTTTGACTCTTCCTTCATCTCAGGGGTAAAGTGATGAACCCATGTTTCATTCATGGTTATGAATCGACGAAAAAACTCGGCTGTGGAACATCGCCAAACAATCGGTTGAAACATTGGCTGAGTTCCTAAACGCATTTATGCAAAGCATCAGTGATTTTTTCTCTGAATTGGTGCTTAGATGACTCATCAAAACTGCGCAAATGGATTTTTATCTTTAAGCACGCTTAAGTTGCGCAGGTTTCGGGAATCTATTAAGCATCAATTCAAAGAAAAAAATCACTGATGCTTTGTGTACCCCCCTATTTGGGTTTCTCAAAAATGCTTTCTCCTATAGTAATCCTATAGTAATTGGTTAGTTTTTACCTATTTTGCTACCCCTTCGAGGGGAAAGCATTTCTGAGATGCACAGTTAGAGGGGTCTATCAGTCACCCATTTTGCACATTTTTAGGGGGGACGTCGAAACACGTGTTTAACTGTCCTTTTAAGTACTGTCTGTCTATTTAAAACATATTTTTTAATGTTAACCCTCCCTAAAAGTGTGTGGCATATAAACAATGAAAAGCAACAGTTACCAAAACCAAAATGAAATGAAAAGCAACAGTTACATAACAACAGCAAAATGAAATGAAAAGCAACAAATTATTTGCTGAAATTTATTTATGAAATAAATTATAATTTATATTTATATTTATAATAAATTTATAATTTATGAAATAAATTTTATTGCTGTTGCTGTTGCATTTACAATAATGACAGTTAAGCAAAAGCAATTGTTTTTGCTTTTGCACCAGGTTTTTAAACCCTGAATTGAAGTGCAGATTTTTGTAAAACTTCAAAAGTACTGGGCCGATTATGAAATAAGTTTTAAAATATCATATATGTGCCTCAGCACAGCATAGAGGTATTTGCCTTTAAAAATAATTAATATATTCAATTAAAATATAAAGTTTTTATGAAATCATCCCGATGACATGCATTGCTTGGTCGTAAAGTAAATGTCATCGATATTTTGAACGAAGTGAGCAGTAACGTTGGAGTACCGACACGAATAGTAACAGATCGAGGAACGGCTTTTACAGCAAAGGATTTTAAAAACTTTGGTTTTGAAAATGACATCAAACACATTTTGAATGCAGTACGTACACCTAGAGCAAATGGGTATGCTGAACGAACCAATAGAACTCTGTTATCAATGCTTTTACCAACAACTAAAGATGACAAACACTGGGATAAAAATCTTCGCAACATTCAATGGAAAATAAATGCAACGAAAAATAAAACAACAGGACGTACTCCGCAACAATTACTATTTGAATTTACCCCTCGCGATATCCTGAAGAATAAGTTAATTTTGGCTCTTCACACCAAGAACGTTGTCTCAGAAGAGAACTAGCAGAAATTCGTGAAAATGCAGCAAAGAGGGTCAACAGTCAGAAACGATCAGAAAAATCGAAAACCAACAACATATGAGACTGAAGATCTTGTTCTAGCTGAAAACGATCCTGTGAGCACTGGAACTTCGTGGAAGCACGAATCGCAATACAAAGGCCCTTTCCAAATAACTAAAGTCCTGGGACGGGGCAGATATATAATTGAAGATCTTCCTGACTCTCGGCGTAAGCAACGACATTACACATCTGTATACGCCTCCGATAAACTAAAACCGTTTTGCTGTTTACCTCCAAATGATTCAGTAGAAACTGACGAAGAAGATCAATAAAGCAAGGTCGATTTAGTTCATCAGGAATGGCCGATTGTTATCAACGTATAAAATACTCAAGGCAAATTTAATATAAATAAAATCAAATTGGCCTTGCTGACAAGGCAATGAAAAAAAATATTAAAAAGTTTTGTTTCGAAATTATTCTCATTCGACGAAAACGTTCCGCAGAATATATTAAAAATATTATAATCTCTATCGTTTGTGTAAAATAACCGTTAATAAAATTAATTAATTTTTTTAAAAAGAAAAAGCTAAATTCGTAATTATTTGTTGGTTTTTAGGTAGAACACCGGGAACAACTAGATATGGTACAACCATTGATGCGATGTTTCCACGATTCGTAAACCATGTAACTTTCGATGTTCACGTATCATATTTTGGTTACCACAAACCTTATATTTAATAATGACGTTACTATTAATGAAATTTAACAATTTACCTCATAATGAATTTATGTAATATATTTTGAAATGTAAAAAGTATTCAATCCTTTTAGTAACATAAAAGATGCCTTTATTCACCTTTATTATACATCTCAAATTAAAAGGTAATAGATCTAGAGGAGTAAACTCCAGTCGCGCCTCGGATTTGACACGCACACTTCTTTTTTTTTCTATGTATTTTGGGCCGTAGATTCCAAAAATGCCAACCAATTTTTTCCTTTAGAATCTTTTTCGATCTATTCTAAAAAAACACGGTTTTTGGTTAATTTTTTTTAAGTTATTCGCCAATATTTCCATAAATATTCATCCGTCCTGCATTGTACATTGTTTGAAAGGCAATTTTATTCTCTTTTCAAAAATATGTTGCTTTAAGCAAATCGATTTGATTCGATGTAGTAGCAGACGACCAAAGTTCAAAAAAGTGATTTTTTTTGCCTTTTTAAAAAGCCACTAAGTTAATAAGTTATTTATAAGAAAAAAAAAACAAAATTCTTTAAAAATTTATTATAAAGTACTCAACAATATTATGTGGATAAATCCTGCGTTGCGTACGTTATAATCGTACGCATATTTTTTGCTTTTGTCAGCGATCTGAATGAGATATTTTTATATAACTTCATTAAAAATAGTGATTTGTAGAGTACTTTCAAATGACATTTAATTATTGACTTAACTGTATTTGGGGGAAAAAAAAATTTCACACCGAAAGTGCCGTTCGGACTTCATAAAAAACGGAAGTCATTTTGGAGGTCAACGCGCATTTGCATAATTTTTAGTGAAATGTTCTTAATTATCATAAAAACCACAATAACATAAAAGAAAGAGGAATGTTTGAGTATATTAAAATAGCTTTAATGAAGATTGTAAGTTTCTGGGTTCATCCAACATTTTTAAATTCGTCTGTTCGGACGTTACGTGTCGGACGTTACACTTTTTTCCACTGTGATTAAATTGGGTAGTTAAGAAATTAAGTAGCTAAGTAATTTAGTAATTAAGAAACAACTTCAATATATTGTTTTCTCCTTGCTTTAATTATTTCATTAATATCTCTAGCCAATACCTACCATTTTTAATAAAACAAAAACATTTACGAAACATTTACTAAAAACAAAAACTACATTTGTGAATCAGTGCAGATTATTTGATTATCATGGTAAATTAATTTATGCATAAATTGCTTAAATAAATAAAATTTTAATTGTTCTCCAAGATAATATCCTAAAATTATAAGTTTTAAATAACTTAATTTTTCAGCTTCGGTTGATCATTTCCTGGATTTGCCCATATATTGTGTTATATACTAGCAGGACCCAGTGGTCCCCGGCTTCGCCACGGACGTTGCGGCAACCATTCTCTTTTATTTGTGGGCGTTTAAAGGGGGTGTGGCAAACATTTTATCCCGAAAACCGCCCGCAATCGGCCCAGAAGTTTTTGAGTCTTAATGATTTCTTAAAAGTAGGCGTAATTATAGTGCCATTTTTATTGATTTGTAGGAGGTAAAAGGGGGCGTGGTTAAAACTAATAGCCCTATTCTGTTGATCGACAGTTGTAAATTTATTGACAACTGTAAAAATGTCTTATTCTTAAATATAAACAAAAGCTCATAACATTACACAACTGTTAGCAACATAAAAAAAAATATTCAGAACAAATAAATAAGCGAAACATTTTGAATGATTTCAACCCCTTGGACCAAAAAATAGCATATAAAAGACTAGCTTGTCAATGAATTTACAGTTGTCAATCAACAGAATAAGGCTATAAGTATGCAAAAACCTAATCTAGGACGCAAGTAATACACGTTTTTGGTTTGAGCAAAATCCGTTCAGCCGTTTAGATTTGTATAAAAGTCAAACAAACAAACAAACAAACAAATGAACAAATTAAAGGAAAATGATTTTTTTAAATTTAGATTATATTATTATATACTATTGACCGAAGTTAGAAAAAAGACAAACGTTTTCCTCTATAAAAATTTGTTCTTTTTAAATAATAAAAAATAATTTAAGGGGTACAAAATATTGTTCAAACACTTCACCAAAGTCAAAAAATTGTAAAAAAAAACCAATAACAAAAACTGTTTATCTAGCAAATACTACAATATAGGAAATGAAACCTGTTAAGTCAGGTATGGCATGTTTAAATACCTTCTTTTTTCTTTTCAAAACCGGTAAGAAAATGAAAATCAGTTTATAATTGACGAAGTTATGGGCGTATAAGTAAGCGCATGTGCAAAAAAACTATTTTATATAACGGAATAACGGTAAGTTATTCAAAATTTCGCTGTGCACCAAACATTTCTAGTATGCATCCCATCCCAGAAGTTTTATTTTGATTTTTTTTTTGTCACAGTGTGTTATCGTTGAAAAATTTTGTGTTATAATTTGGATATGAAAGGAGGATAAAAGGCGGATTCAATGCGAAAAAGAAGGCTCGGAGGTTTTTGAAATTTTTGGCTTAAAAAGGAGGATGATCTTCTCAAAACGGGATAGGATAGTTCATTATGACAGATAACGATTCTACTCATGCAAACATAGGTATTATAATATTAAACTTCAAAAATGTAATTTATTGGCAATTTTAAAAACTCATTTTACTATAACCGCTATAAAAGATAAATTTTCATTAATTCAGTGTTGCTAGAAAGGTTCAGATATCGTTGACTACGTTTTAAAATTTCTCAACTTTAGTTTTTTGTTGATATGTCAATGGAAGTAAACTATCAATATCTTTTTCACAAGATCAAATTCATAAGAATGCCATTAGAAATGCACTTTTTAACAGGTCATTCAATAAGTCTGTAGGATAAGTAAGAAAAAAAAAACCAAATTTTGATAAAACTCGATTATATTATTCAACATAGTTCCCAACATTTCGATACCACTTTTATATACCACTTTTATAGTAAGATTTCTTTCGCGTCAAAATAGGCCTCAGTTTCAGCGATAACTTCATCATTGGACTTAATTTTCTTTCCAGCAAGCATTCTCTTGAGATCTGAAAACAGGAAAAAGTCGCTGGGGGAGAAAACGGTGGGTGGGTAAACAATTCGAAGCCAAATTCATTCAATTTTGCCATAATTTTCATCGATTTGTGACACGGCGCATTGTCTTGGTGAAACAACACTTTTTTTCTTTTGTAAATGTTTCTTGGCGATTTCAGCCTGCAATCGATCCAAAATTGCACAGTAATAGCCGCTGTTGATGGTGGTTCCTTTTTGGAGATAGTCGATGAAAATTATTCCTTTCGCATCCCAAACTACAGACGACATCACCTTACAAGCCGACTGTTGGGTCTTTGCTCACCATGTTTCATCCATTGTCACATATCGACGATAGCATTCGATTTTCTTGCGGTTTAACAGCGCCAAACACTCCTCTGAAGCATCAATTCGTTGTTGTTTTTGGTCGACTGTGAGCTCACGCGGCACCCACTTTGCACAGAGCTTTCGCATCTTACAGTTATCTTTTAACTTTAATTTTTCCCGACAAAAATACTAGTTATTTTGTGCCTTTTATTGTTATCAGTCAAAAATATGAGGCAATTTGACTGACTAAGAAACTATTGTTACCATTATTTCGTCTTATCAGCGCGCACATTATGAGCTATAAAATAATTGAGATGAAAATAATAGCATCAATAGTTTTTTAGTCGAAAAAGTGCCTTTGAAAATTCAAATTGCCTGATATTTTTAACCGAAAAAATAAAAGGCACAAAATAAATGTTATATTTGACCAATAAAGTAAAAGTCATAAGTAACCGTTATTTCTGTCCGAAATAATAAAAAGCACATAATAACAGTTAATTTTAACTTTTATAATAAAAGTCGAAAAAAAGTTCATCGGTAACTTTTTCGTTATGCTTTTTTCATTTGAAAATTAAAAAAAAACAGTTATTTTCGGTCCCTGGTTTTGAGGTCTCCCTTGCATTAACTCGATGATACATTTGCTTTTAATCGTCACTGCTAAGTTTCCATTTTAATAAATATATTTAAATAATCACTTTTGTTTTCATTAAATTTCATTTCGTAATATATTAATAAGTGTGTTCCTCCCTCTTACATATTTATAAAATAATTTTGTTGCCGTTAAAATGCCGCGCACTCTACAACACGAAAGCAATAAAAAAAATAAGTAAACAAAATCATTTAAATAAACGTGTAAAAATATTGTTATTGCTAACTACGATTTGCACAGTGGGCTCGATGTTATCAAAAGTTTAAATAATTTTTTACTGCCAAAGATTCATGTGCTTTTTGTATTATTGTATGTTCCAGTCAAAAAATAAAGTAATAACATGTTGATCCAGAATTTAAACATTTTTTAATTAAAAATATTTCCTTCTTGAAGCAGAAATGTGTCTATTTACTATTGTAATATTAAATGTTACGATTATTGAAAAATCAATTATGCAAATATAATCCAACGACACGCATAATAGCGCAGAGTTCTATTTACAACAACGGACGGAATGGGAGGTTTTTTCAAAGTAACAAAAAAAATAGACAAAGTTTGACAATTTTGTTTTTGGTTTGACGATGTTTGACAATGAAAAGACATACGAAGGTTCTGTTTGAGAATTTTGATTGAGTGTATTTTGAGCTGTAATATACAAATTTACGTGTATTAAAAAAAAAACAAAATCAACTACGTTAGCCAAAATTACATTAAGCTCCTTGACATAAAACGTCCAACTCTCGATCATTTGAATACAGAAATTTAATAGCGCGCACAACACAATTGATCATAAGTAACTTAGGAAATTGCAATAACTCGACGGGGACTCATATCCATTTTTTTTTTTAAAAGGTTAGGTGTGATTTGTGGGAGGATTACGAAATAAAGGTTCAAAACATTTTTGCTTTTAAAGTTTTTAATTTAAAAAAATATAATTTTTTGGTTAAAAAATTGGCCAAAAACATGTTACGTAATTTATGAACAGACCCTAAAATTAAATACTTCTTTAAAAGTATACAAAAATTTTAAAATTAATATCTCTAGCCGTTATTTGGTAATCCTCTCGTAAAACACAATTAAATTTTTAACAAAAATTAATACAAGTTCCCTTAAATGTGAAGACATTCTGCAAACTCAAACTTTAAGTGCGATTTTTGCGGTTTTGTTCTTACTTTATATGACTTAAGGGGGGACATGACATTGGCAGTTTTTTGAAATCGATAATAATTTTGTATTTTAGTAAATATTCTTAAGATTCTAAGAAAAGAATCATATGGTCGTTGAGTGATGTATGTTGGTAAATCCATAAGTCCACAAAACAGTTGCGTGGCCGACAGTCCTTTCCCAAGAACTCGCATAGTGGCAGCAAGTCTCCTATTGATTTCATACGCTCTACCGTTTATCAATGGTGATGAATTTATGGTTTTGATATCGTCATTGCACTTTGTACAAAATATAACCAGTTTGAATCCAAGGCCACGCATAGATTTCTTTTCAAATTTTACATTTTCCACCACATTTTCGACAAACAAGGCAATCGCAATGCCCAAAAATATTTCAGCATATTGTAATATGCAGTAGGAAAAAGTTTCATCGCAACCAACATCCACTGATGCTCCATGAAGTTTTTTAGCAGATGTACTAGTGAACTCCACCTCAGATTCCATTTCTTCTGTTGAAATAGGTTTTCTTTGTGTAATGATTTTGTGTAAAAAACCTCTTTTGCCTTTTCGATCTAAAGAACGACGCTTCATTTTTCAATTTTTCAATATTTTTCACAAAAAAACCACGACTTCACGCTGCAAAAGATGCCAAATAACTGAGCATATAAAATAAAAATTCCACTATATGAGTTATAAATATAAAGAAATATAAAGAAATCCAAAAACCAAAAAAAAAAAAAACACACCCTTCAAGTAGGTACGAAACATCATCAAAATAACAACAAGCGCAAAAATTAAAATGCGCTCTCACTAATCCGGCTGTAACTTTTGAACCCGTAGGAATTTTTTTTCCTAGAATCTTAAGAATATTTACTAAAATACAAAATTATTACAAAAAATTAAATGAAATTATATTATTATAATTTTATAATATTTTATTATTATAAAATTAATTAAATTATACAAAAAACTGCCAATGTCATGTAACCCCTTAAACTAATACTCAACGTGTGCCGCTACTCATGAGAGTTAGCGTCATGTGGTGGGGGTAAGTATACAAACCATGTTACCAGCAGCATTGCTAGATTGACGTTACATAATTTTGACGTATTTAAAGCTTAAATGATAAAAGACGTATTTTAAGGCATATACTCGTACATATGACATATTTTATTAACGGTATTTTTCTAAAACTTAGTTTAAAAAGATTTCCAAAATGTGTGTTATGATGACAGGCAGCCCGCATCCCAAGGAGTTTTTTCTTTGGCCAGAAACATGTACAACAGATTTAAAGGTTGACCCTTGACCTATTTGGTACTTTAACCGTTCTTCTCCGATTAGTGGTTTGCATACAGCGAGTTTATATGTACCCAGCAAAAAATTTCAATGCGCATTACTTGTATGCACATAAAGAGCTCTTCATTCTCCTTGCATGTAGTGCTGTTTGTATAGCGCTATATTTGTAGCACTTTCCATAATGATAAAGTTGCACTTGAGAAGAAAGTATTAGATATTAATGTAAAAAAAAAGAATTGATTTCAAAATTTTTAAAATTCATTTAATCGTTTCACGTGAATAAACAAAATTTGATGTATTCTATCAAACTTGCTGTTATTTGTTATTAAGAAACAATTTTTTCAATTGAGATGTGGCAGACTTGTTGACGTGTTTGCCTTGTAATCGAAATGCCCCGGCTGGAGGCGATTATTTTTCGTTTTTGTTTTGTTTTTAAAAGTTGCTTATAAGTTTTTCTGTTATTATAAACCAAATTTTAGACCTAAATTGTGGCGGACATGGCATACTGGTTGGGGCGCTTGCTTTGTAAGTGAGATGCCCGGGTTCAAACCCGTGGCTGGGTGCTTGTTTTTTGTTTTGTTTTAAAAATTTTAAATATTTACGTATAGCGCCCGGTTCTTGCTACGTTTTTATATCAAATACAAGGAGAATAAAGAGCTCGGCTCTCGCTACGATTTCATATTTTCTACAGCGGGAGCGGAGCGCATACATCTGATGACATGACTATGTTAAAAAATGCACTATACACAACGAGAATAAAGCGCTCTACTGTTTTTTTGGAGCGCTTCAGATGCGCTAATGGAGCGCTCGCTTTCCTGTTGGGTATGGACATCCTTGTCTGACTTTGTATGGTGTTATAATATTATGGCGGGGTACTGTAGAATTTATCGTGAAAATGAAAGGAGTACCAAAGAATTCCTTCAAATAACCCAAACGGTTTGAAATTAAGGCAGTATTCTAGTATTCATATTTTCAAGGATTATACCTTTAAGAATATATCCTCCAAAGAAATTTTTAAAATTTCAATTATTTACGGAGTTATACCTATTTTAGGGACGCCTGTAATTTTGCCCAATCCTTTAAACGCGTTTTTCTCGAAACTACTTTTCCAACACATTTGACATGATATCTAATTGACCGATTAACTTGAAATTTGGTGTGGGCCTTTTTTATATATCCTCCTATGACTAGAATTATGTAAAAATTTGGTTTTTTAATATTTTTAAAAAATTCAAAACATGGAAAAAAGGCCAAAAATTACTTCTTTTTCTCAAATAGACGCCATTTCGAGAAAATGTCTTTTTCTTTTCCTAGTCCGGGATATAGCGACATTGTTACTAATTGAGAATTTTTTTTTAGATAACTAGAAGGGTTAAAATTATATCAAGATTTTTTTAGCACCCCTTCCCCCACTCTACCAACCTATAGTTTTTTAAATTTTTTATTTTGTTTTTCGATTTTTTCGTGTATTATTATACATACAAAAAATATTTTAAAATTTTTTTTATTGAATTTTAAAAAACGCCCTAAACTTTTTCCTCTAGACTAGAATACTGCCTTAAATTCCTATCAAATTTAAATTTCCCTCTAGACTAGAGGTGGGTACTCTAGACTAGACCAGATAAGAGTACTCTAGGCTAGACTAGACTAGGATACAAGACTACTCTAGACTAGAGTACTGCCTTAAATTGCCTGTAGGGAAGTTATAAGCTTATAAAATACTAGTTGCAAATGGTTTGTCTTAACCACATTTTTAGAGTATAAATGAAGTAATAATTTTATTTGTACTAAAGTTTATTTTATTTTAAAAAAATTTTTTTAATAAAGTAATAAGAAACATAGTTAAGTTTTAAAAAATAAATTAAAAGAAATTGCAAAAGAAAGGTGCAAATCATTTAGTCAGTTTACAAGAAAAACTAAACAATTGAAAAAACATAGTTCGCAAAAACTAAAAACATGATCAGTTTTTCTAATTTTTCATCATCATCAAACGTTTGTCTCAAGTATCATTTTTTCAGGTGTAATATAAGTATTGCCAAAAATTTTTAACATGAATTTCTACATTTTACTAATCGTCGTTGAATAAAAAATCATTTGAGATTTGTCAAAAATGTTCGAATTCGGGTTCGAAATTATTTCTGGGAAGTTTGAATCCGAAGAAGATTTGCGACAGGAGAATTTTTTTCCTAGGAGGTAAAAAATTCGGAGGAATAAGACATTTTTTCGGGATTCATGAAAAAGCTAAATATTAATCTAATCTAACTAATATTTATCAGTCTGAACCACAGATATGAATTCATGGCATGTGTATTTAAACACCCACTATACTACGGAAGTAAAGAACTAAAATCACAACTAAAATCAAAAATATGATTTTATAAAGCTCCCAATCCATAATATACCCATAGAAGTTGAAGAAAAATTAAAAAAGATACAAAATAAAATAATCTTATTATCAGCTATCTGAAGTTTCGCCAAAATCACACAATAGAAGCTAATGGAAATGTTTATACATATTAAGTCTTAAAGTTTTTATTTAAATTGTTGTCTGTGCATGAAATATTTTCATTAGTACACGACAGAATACAAAATTCAGCAGTTATAAAACAGTCAGCGATGTTTACACAAAACGCTCTAACTTATTTCAACTAAATTATTCTGCTACTATTATTATTATTATTTGTTGATGCAAAGTAATTTATTTTATTAAGAAACTTTTCTCAATTCCTAACAATTGTGGTCGCTTTAAATTAAATTGATCATTCTACACGTTAAAATGTTTATAACTTTGTTGTTGATGATGTTTTTCTTATTTTGATATTTATATTGTTGATGTTTATTTGCTAAACTAAAATAACATTAACTCGTAATTTTTGCTTTGTATTTTTAATGAATGTTTTGCTTTAATTCAGAATGCTTTAAGTACGAGTATATCATGATATGGTATAGAATTATACAAAAAAAATCTTTTCAATCACGCGATATAAATTTGCGAATGCCAGTTATTTATATTAAGAGGTACCTAATTTCATGCAGTCATTAAAAACGTCAAAAGCTAACTCACAAATATCGCTACACAATTATGTATATCATGTTAACAATATGTACTGCAAAAAATAATGTACTTTTTTTATATTTTATGTCTGGCAATATTGTTATTAACGGGTCATGGAAACTAATAAAATTCAAGACTGAAAAGTATTTTTCATGAATGAAAATGGCAAAGTAGTCAGTACCTCGCCTATACAGTATTGTGCAAAAGCGAGGCAACCTGCCCTACCCAATTGAATTAAGTCTCGAATTTTTTTATTGTTCAGAAAATTTTTTTTAAAAAAAAACAAATTTCTTGGTCATATTTGAAAATTTATACATATTTGAACATAGTATAACATTGGAAATCTTATTACTTAATTTTTTTTTCTTATTTGTTTTATTATCATATATATATTAATTTCTTAATGAACACAAAAGCTTTTAAGATCGGCGCTAATATAATCAGACTTTTAATCAGAAGCTCCAACTTCTTATGGTTGAGGAGTTATTGATGTACATACTGTTAAAAAAAAAAAAAAAAAAAAAACAGAAACTGACGAACTTGAGAACCTCCTCCCTTTTGAAGTCGGTTAAAAATCAGAAAATGTTTTACTTTTAAGCTTATAGAGTTTTAAATACATTTATTAAAAAATAAAAACCTTTTTCCTTTACTAACGGTTTATACAAAATCAAAAACAAAATATACACCATAAAAGACTCTGCAAAACCTAAGCAACTTTATTTGTTTCACTATATTTTAAGAACGATTTGCATTACTTTGGTACATTTCCAATTTTATTTGACCAGTTGAAAAATAAAAGGAATTAATTTTAGTATTTTATTCATTGCTGGTTGCCCGTTGTTTTAAATTTTTTTGTTTCGTTGGCCGCTACACCAACTCATCAGTAGCCTTTTTTCGTGATTCTTGCTGTGATCCACTAAGCTCTTAATTTTCTACTTGTTTCACGAATGCAATTAGTAAATTACCCTGAATTGCGGTACGAGAATACAAATGATGTAATAGCAGCTTAAAGTTCTTCTAATTTGTAAAGCATACTTTCAGGGAAAGTATGTTCTATTATTCGAAGATAGATCAAAGCTTTTCTAAATACTCAAAGATTTTGTTGTGCTAGTTGTTGATGCTCTTCTATTTCATAGTCGATCTTAGCTTCAGCAGTTAGCTGATATTAAACTATGACGACATGAAGATTTGTTTCTTTTTTGAAAACATAGATTTTTAATTTATTGTGTGTAAACACACACAAATAATCATATTTTCAACGGCCGGGCTCTGCCATAGAATTTATTTGTAAATTAATTACGACCTTCTTTCATAAGTTTTTGTGCATTCGTGAAACAAGTAGAAACAAATTAAGAGCTTAGTGGATCACAGCAAGAATCACGAAAAAAGGCTACTGATGAGTTGGTGTAGCGGCCAACGAAACAGCTGTCTAGTCTGCTATGTGATTGATACTCTATATAGGGTATTGTTGTTGTTAGTTGTTTTTCCTTCAGTTGTTTTCTTCGGAAAGCAACATTGACCTTGAGCTCGATAAAATATAACCTTTAATAATTGAAAAGTTATTGGAGTTATATAAACACATAACTTAAAAAATAAATAAAAGTAATTAATAAAACTACTTTTAATATTTTAAGGGAAATATTGGAACTTTATATGTTGGTAAAGACTCCAGCACCACATGTAATTTTGCTTTTTAAGATAGTTATGTAAAAGTAAACAGCTTCAAAACATTTATTTCTTCCAAGAAAAGACTGACTCAAAAGATTTGTCCAATACAGAGTTGTTTTAAAGTGTAATAACACTTAAATATAATGCAACTGATCAGTAAATTTATGAAAAAATGTTTTTTTCAATGTTGAATGGTTGCCATTGAGTTGTTGAACAGTGTTCAATACTTGTACTCGTAGGTAGCAGTAGAATACTGAATTCACATTTTTACAGGGTCTGTTAAAAACACACGGGAAGTGATATTGAGTAAAACTTACTTTTGTAATTCCGACAGTGGCTTCAACGACGAAACTACACATTATATTTACACAAAATATATTTTCATACATAAGAACATTCTAGAAATTCAAATTGTTCATTATTCTAAGAAAACGTAATTGGTATAGTGAAAATTTCACTACAACAAAGATCTATAATACACATCAAAGTTTAAAAATTAGGCTAACAACATTACAAATAACAGTTTTTAATTGATTGATACTATTTTTATTAGACTTTAATCTCATCTAATATATGGCTAGGATAATCAAACGGCTATTGACTATCATACTCTTTTAAAATAATAATAAATTCGTAGCTATATTATAGTGAGCATGGTAAAAAACATTTGAAAACATCCCTGAAGGAGCTTCAACCAACTTTAAGCTGATTGCAAACTCTTTCAAAACAAACCACAAGTGGTTGATTAATCAACTATTTTCGTCGAAAATATTTCATCGAAATTGTCAAGAAAGTGTTTTGACTTAGTGAAATTATTGTAATTTTTACTTTTGTCTTAAAAAAATAAACGATCTTAATTTTGTTTTGATTATTTTTTTATGTATTATTATTATAGTATTATTTATTTAATTACAAAGATGTAGTGGTGAAAAAAGTGAAAAAAGAAACAGCAGCAGCAAAAGCAACAATGAAAACTTAAAATACTTGGAAATTTTACTGTCAAGAGAGTGTTTTTACATTAAGGTCTATTTTTATTAAAACTGTACTATAACTATAATGAACAGAATAGATATTTGGTATGATCCCCTCAGGAGTTAATTACAGCTGGTAACCTATTTCTAATAGAATATATTAACTTTTTTTGTCATATCCCATAGGAATTTTATTCCATTCTTCTTCAATAGCAGTTTTTAGCTCTGCAAGCGTTTTTGGCTGCCGTTTGGCAACCTTTTTGTTTAAATACGTTCATAAATTTTTTTATAGGGTTAAGATCCGGCCTCTGGGCTGATGTATCTAGCATTTTTCACAATTGAAAAGGAGTCACATCTTCACTGTGTGCGCCTTATGTTTCGGATAATTGTCCTAATAGAATTTAAATTTTTTATTAAATCCAAATTTTCGAGCGCTGTTAGAGTTATCTCCAAAACCTTCAAATACTGTTCGCTGCCATGTGCCTTGAATAAGCACAATATCACCAAACCCTCTGCTTGATATATACCCCCATGCCATAACAAATAGTTGGCCGAATTCCACTGTAGGACGCCATACTTTATTGGGTCTGTTATTATAAAATAAGAACATTTTTGACTCGTCACAGAATATGACATTATCCCAATAGGATTCTGGCAGCATATCAATGTACCTCATCGCGAATGATAATATGCTGTGTCGTAAGCTTCGGTTTCTTACGTGCTTTCTTTCTTTCTGGGTATTGTCTCACATACTCATGCGAAATAACATCACCGAACTCTTCCTTACACATAGTAGCAAGAGCTCTTGTAGATATTTAAGGATTGTCATTCATTGCTCTTGTCAAGAACCGTTCCGTTCTTTCCGAAAAAATGCGCAGTCGACCGATTGATGGATGGTAATGCAGTCTTTTCTCATTTTCAGCACGAGTTCTAATGTTATAAACTGTTTGTCTTGTACTAGAAACCATTTCAAATAACTCTTTAACAGTTCTCCCAATGAAATGATTACAATAAATAAACGGAATTATATCAAAAGATGTCCTTTTACCGGGCGTTTTTATTTCCGTTTGTATTTAGCTTTATTCGTATTAATATTCACTGTATAGCACTATATCTAAAACACTACAAGAGGCAAAACAAATAATAATTTGCTATATTTGCCTTAAAACATGAGCCCATCTCGGAAAAAAATAAAACCAATAACGGTAAATCCTTTCAATAGCTTTAATATAGAAGATAGCGAAATGTAAAAACACTTTCTTGACAGTAAAATTTCGAAGTGATTTCAGTTTTTGTTGTTGCTTTGCGGCCACTGATTTTTTTTTTCTTTTTTCACCACTACTAAATCAATAAACAAAAATAAACAAAACAAAAATTATAATAGTTTTTCTTTTAAGGCAAAAATAAATATTGCAATTATTTCACTATGTAAAAACACTTTCTTGACAAACTGTAACTAGTGATTTTCTCTATGAAATGGCTGCAAAATCAACAGTACTCACTACCTATGATATGACAGATTGACTAGTTTATATATGGCCCTTTCGAAACCAACTAGTAATCAGTTTACCAAAAATGTTTAAAAAAAATGTTTTGGTTTTTTAATAAAAATTATAATTATTATATGAGCTTTGAAGGAAAATCTTTTCTTGTTTCATTTACTGCGCAATAAAAAAAAATAGAAGCTTTATTTTAATGGTAAGAAAGAGTTGCTTAATTTTGCACAATACTGTATATAAAGGGTGGTGAAATTTTAAGGGCCGATGTTGATTTTGAATAAAACACATATTATTTAGGAAATTATTGTCATTTCTTTTTATTATGATAATATTGGTATGGTTCAATTATGTATAGAACAAAATATCGGCCAAATGGCCGCCGCGAAATCGGCAGCACACCTCCATCCGATGGTCCAAATTTTCGATGAGGCTGAGGCATAAGTGAGGTTCTATGCCGTTAATGTACCGAATTATCTCATCCTTTAGCTCTTGAATTGTTGCTGGCTTATCGACGTACACCTTTTCTTTCAAATAACCTCAAAGAAAGAAGTCCAACGGTGTCAAATCACATGATCTTGGCAGCCAATTGACATCGCCACCACGTGAGATTACACTGCCATTGAATTTGTGGCGCAAAAGAGCCATTGTTTCGTTAACTGTGTGGCAAGTGGCACCGTTCTGTTGAAACCACATATCGTCCACATTCATATCTTCCAATTCGGGCCATAAAAAGTTCGTTATCACATCACGATAGCGAACACCATTCACAGTAACTGCCTGACCGGCCTCATTTTGAAAAAAATACGGCCCGATGATGCCGCCAGCTCATAAACCGCACCAAACAGTCACTCTTTGTGGGTGCATTGATTTTTCGACAATCACTCTTGCATTATCATTCGCCCAAATGCGGCAATACTGCTTATTGACGAATCCACTGAGGTGAAAATGTGCCTCATCACTGAAGATGATTTTCTTCGAAAATTGATCATCCACTATTGTCATTTCTTGCCACCGTTCCGACCATTGACGACGTTTGAAATTGTCAAGAGGCTTTAGTTCTTGAGTCAATTGCACCTTGTAAGCGTGTAAATGCAAGTCTTTATGCATAATGTTCATCAACGACGAGCGTGAGAGGTGCAATTGTTGGGCTCGACGACGAGTTGAGGTGGACGGCTCTTCAGCCACACTATCGCGAACAGCAGCAATATTTTCTGCAGTACGAGCTATACGAGCATGCACTGGTGTTTTCACATCTCCTACAGACCCGGTTTGCTCAAATTTTTGCACGATTTTTCCGATTGTAAGCACATTTGGACGATTAAATTGACCGAAAAAATCACGAAGTGCAGGATATGCATTTTGATTTGAACGCCCATTTTCATAATAAGCCTGAAATTAAGAAATGTGTGGTTCACATTCTGTCAAATCAAAAAAAATAAATATTGAGAACAACTGAATGTTTCACATCCTAGAAATAAGTATCATATAGCAGTATAAAACAACCTTAGTAGATCCGTTTCAGACATTTGAGTATTTTTAACGCTTATTTAAAAATACTTTATTTTTGTTAAATTAAATTTAACGAAAGCAAAACACTTTTTCGAATGTAAAAATTTATAAATATCACAAAAGCTACTAAATAAACCAATGATTTCTCAAAGATTTAGAAGGTAATAGTTAACATCTATGATTTGATTTTAAATTGTATGACCCAGTGAAATATTTCTGTCTCAAGCTGTGAATTTTCATGCTATTTTAATGTTTTTTTTTTATCCAATTGGCAACATTCTCTGCCATAGCAGCATCAAGGTCAGAGTACAAACACCGAATACTTTGATTCATAATTATTATTATTTTTTTTTTTTTGATGCTCGAAAATTCTTTTTGCTTTAGCTAATAAAGTAAAATTTTTGTCGACGTTATTGAATTGTACTTTGGACATATCGCTCGTTTCGTGCAAGAATGTCACAACTCAAAATTTAGAACCTTAAAGCTGAGCATGACGAAATGTTGCTACTGAGTACTTCAGTTACAAAATACAAAATCGAAATGATACTACGTTCATATCACGGCATAAATTACGTTCATACTGGCAGTTCGTAATTTATTTTATTTTTATTGTCATTTTTTTTTTGTTTTGGTTTTATTTTTATTGTTTATTTTCACACAAATGTCTCATGATTTTTTTTTCCATATCAAATGTTTTTTTTATAGAAATGACACCTTGTGATACAATTTCTCCGATTATTTAATGAAAAAATTAATGCTGACAACGATTGGATCTGAATTTGGTTGGAAATTTATGATAAATTCCCACGGCGAAATTACTTAATTTGAAGATGATTTACGAATAAATCAAAAATTAGCCGTAAATTACGATAGTGAGACATGGTATTATATATTATATACCTACATTAGCAACCATTCTGTTTATCATTTTTATATCGTAATTTGTTTTTATCATTTAAAATGTAGTTAACCTGTATAAAATTGTCTTTTCAAAAATTAATATTTTATGTTGGGACAGTCTTGCACGAAATGAGCGATATGTATAAAAAAAAACTATGTGTTACGCTAAATTTTGCTTCAATTTCTTTGAAATAGAATAAGAACTATAAATAGCTTTTTTTTATTACAAGTTGTGGATGGTCAGGGAATTCATAGTATTTTCATTCATATTTACTGTGGATATTTAGCTTAGGGGCTGTTCATGAAATACGGAACACGTTTAGAGGGGGGAGAGGCGTCAAAAATGTATGACGAAGTGTGACAAAATTTTTGAAATCTGTTTTAAATTTTGGTTAAGTTCGATTTCATTGTTAATATTGCTTTAATTTTTTTGAACAAAAAAAGAAAAACATCATAAAATCAATGAAAATTTACTAAACTCTAAAGAAAATTTTTTGTTTTACCGTCAGACATTTTTATACCCCAACGCGTACTGTGTAAGGGGTATATTAACTTTGTCATTCCGTTTGTAACGCCAATAAGGAGAAGTAGCAGGTATAGAAATGTGTATATATTTTTGATCAGCATCACCTCCTGAGTCGATTTCCGTGTGTACGTCTGTCTGTCCATCTGTCCATCTGTGGACACGATCACAGCAGTAATTTTAAAGCTATCGTGATGAAATTTAAAATATAAGTACTTACTTACTTACTTAGGTGGTCGTAACAACCCGTGTCCGGGTTACAACCGACCTCATCAGCTCTCGCCAGGTGCCTCTGCTTTGCGCGCGCCTTCTCCAATCGGATACACCAAGTGCGGTTAGGGCTTCCTCAGCCTGGTCCATCCATCGGAGGCATGGTCTCCCTCGTCGTCGTTGACCAGCGACCCTCGCCTCGAGCACCTTTTTCGCTGGAGCTTCGTTGTTCATACGATGGACATGACCCAGCCAGCGTAGTCGCTGCACAGTTATACGCCGAACTACGTCAATGTCACCGTAGAGCTCATACAGCTCGTGGTTCATTCGGATGCGATAGTCATCGCCGACTCGAACAGGACCGAAGATTTTGCGAAGAACTTTTCTCTCGAACACCCCCAGAGTGGCTGCGTCAGTTTGCGAAACTATACTATAAGTAAAATATAAGTTTCTTTTTAAAAAGTGGAGATCAAGTTCGAGAATTAGCCAAATCGGAGGAAAATCACGCCTGCCTCCCATACAAGGTGACTTTATTTTAACCGTTAAATCTCTTAAAAATCCACAAAAATTAAAGAAATGTCTTGATCTTTGATACAAATCCTGAATATGAAATTTGGAAAAATCGGATAAAAACCACGCATACCTCCCATACAAAGTGACTTTATATTATCCGTAAAATTTCTTCAAAATCTGCTCAAATGACAAATGTCTTGGAATTTTGCACATATGCCTTGATATATAATATAAACCATCTCTATGATATTTGGCAAAATCGGATGAAAACCACGCCTACCCCTTATACAAAGTGGCTTTATTTTAACCGTAAAATCTATTAAAAATCTACAAAAATTAAAGAAAGGCCTTGATATTTTGTACGTACACTTTGATCTTCAATATAAATCCTGACAATGATATTTGACAAAATCAGATAAAAACCACGCCTACCTCCCATACAAATTGCCTTTTTTTAAATGTGAAATGTCTTAAAAATCCTCAAAAATTATAGAAATGTCTTGAAATTTTGTGCATGAGCTTTGATACATAATATTAGCCATCTCTATGATATTTGACAAAATCGGATATAAAACCACGCCTACCTCCCATACAAAGTGACGTCATCAAAAAAGAAAAACTTTCGTTTTCCAAATTCCACCCACATCGTTTATCCAACCCATACCAAATTTTGCACATATATTCTGTAAACACATATGGTGCAGTGTGAAGTCATAAGACTTGGAAAGTGGGCGTGGCATTTTACTTTTAATCAAACTTTTTTAACACCGTGTGTCTGACATCAAAAATATTTTGCACATATTCTCCTTGGTAATTTGAGCAGTCTTAAGTTTATAAAATTGGGTGGTACTATAAAGGGGGGCGTGGCACTTTATTTTCCAACTAGCTCCATCTACACCGTTTCTCCGATTTCAAGCAATTTTCACACATATATTCATCACTATAACGAGAAGTTTTACGCTTACAAAAGTGGGTGGGATTGGACAAGGGGCGTGCCAATTTTAATTCTAATCAAACTTCTTCTACACCACTTTTCTGATTTCAACCAAATTTAACAAATATATTCTTTGGAATAATGAGCAGTGATTAGTCTAAAACATTGGGCGGAATTAAACGGGGGCGTCCCACTTTAATTTAAATCGAACACCTTCCATACCGTTTGTTCGAGTTCTTCCAAATTTTCCATATTCTTTGGAATAATAAGCAGTCAGTAGTCTAGAAAATTGGGTGGAATTGAACGAGAGCGTGGCTATTTAATTTTAATTTCCACATATCAATCAAATTTCGCACATATGTGGTGCCCCACAATAGATTTACTATTTAAACATACTGTATCAAATAAATACTGTAATTTATATATTGTTTTTAAATTTAAGAAGTTATTTTTTATATATCAAGAAAAATAATATTTTATATTCAGTTGTGAAAATTTGTTCAATAAAAAAGTTGAAGAAATATACTCAAAAATAAAATTCATTAAAAAAAATATAAAATAAAATAAAAAATAGCACACACGCTATATGTACATATATTCTTTACCATAATAAGCAGTGCTTAGCTTAGGGTAAAATAAAATTAAGCGTATGACACAAATATTTTTGGAGATAATACATAAACATTTTATAGACGGCTAAAGACTTCGAATATACCTCAATACGGTCGCGGGGGGTATTTTAGCTTCGGTACCCTGCCGATCATTTATTAGTTCAAAATTATAATTTTTAGATCAAAATTTTTAAGAAAAAGCAAATGTTTATTTTTGAAACAAAACGAAGGATTTAAGAATCAAAATAACTTAATACAACCTAAAACACGGAATGCTGTGCTTGGAATGAAAATTAGAAATGTTTTTTAGAACTATTAAAGTACTCGTGTGAGAAATTTATGTTTTTCGATTTTAAAATTTTTTTTTTTTGTAAACGAAATGCATTTTAAGTATTTTTAAAAAAAGTCAAGTTTTAACAGTTATAATTCTTTTTCGGAGTTTCGGTCTTTTTATTTTTGCAACAAGTCCAGTTTAATGAATCCGCTTAAATTTCAAAAAGTTTCTTAGTACAAGGCATGGGGGAATTATAATTGTATCATGCGTACAAGGTGGCATTTTTCTCGTAGATTATAATGGTTTTTAAAAAAAGGCTACTATCTCCCCTGCGGCCCAAGCGACCAATAGTCTCTAAAAGTCTATTGACCCAAGCGAGTTTCTCTAAAAGATAGAACCAATGGTCAGATGAAGTTCAATATGTCGGATTCAAGATGGCCGCCAAAATAAGGGAACCAGGTTTGTCAAAAAACTTTATTGGAAAACAAAAGCGTAAAACAATAGGCTTTATATAATACTTACTACTAATGTTCGTTGTAATATCCAAAATATTAAATGTTGTCGTTCGACGCGACCATTACTTAACTACAAAGCTTTAGTTTTCCTTTTACAACAGATTTGGCGGAGTCGGTTGAATTTCGAAAATTCCATCCACATATTGGATCCGCCAACTTGGATTTTTTAAATCTGACCCCATATTCGTAATCAGCGACCCCGAAAATCCCTGTATACCAAATTTTGGGGCAAATCGGCTGATTTTTTCAGCGTTTAAAAACTTTCAGTTTTTTTCAAGGCTCCTGCTACTGCTTTAACTTGTGCTTTCGAAAAATCAAACAGTCGCAGCAGAAGCATAAAACTAGTTTGAATAGTTTGCAAAGTGCTTCGGCATTCGACAACTTCGGCAGTCATCGTTTTGGTTGACTGAAACTGTTCGCAAAATCAAAAGTCGAAGCAGCAGCAATTGTTCAACTTTCGTAAGTCGACGCAGCATCAGTTTTTCAACAGTCGTAGCAGACTGTTTTGCGCGTATGATGATTTTTGCTTATTATTTCTAACTTTTGCACGTTTTATTTAATTTTTTCAATTTTGTTATGATTATGATTGCATTAATTTTATAATTGTACAAAAGTAAGAAAGAATAATCAGAAATTAAAGGCGCAAAACGACTGTTTAAAAACTTATGGTACTCCGACTTACGAAAGTTCATCAACTGCTGCTGCTTCGACTTTCGTTTTTTTCAACAGTTTCAGTCAATCCAAACGACGACTTCCGAAGTTGTCGACTGCCGAAGCACTTTGCAAACTATTGAAACTAGTTTTCTGCTTCTGCTGCGACTGTTTGATTTTTCGAAAGCACAAGTTTAAGCAGTCGATATGATTTGAAATTATTTAAACAGTTAGTGCTTAAAACCTTTTTTACGCGGTTTTGGCCGCCATCTTGAATCCGCCATATTAAATTTCATCTGGCTTTATCCCTGACTTCATCCCTATCATTAAGACAAACTCAATACGCCACCAGATACATAGATTTAGCACCGTACAGTGAGTCTCACTTAAAATCTTACACATTACAAATAAAAAAAACTTGCTGCAGAAAAGCTAGTTTTAAGAGGCAAAAAAAAAAATAAATTAAAATAAATTAAAAATTTCTGTGCTTATAATTTTAATATGAAACAAAATATAAATAACATTTAATTAAAAAAAAAAAAACATTTCAGGTTCACAACAAATGAAATAGTTTAGTACTTCGTTGGGCCACCTTATTTTGTAAGCGAGATCTTTCAGCCTTTTTGGCATGGAATTGAGTAAGCTTTTGTATGTTTCGAAGCTTATATTGCCCGATTCTGCCTCGAGAGCCTCGAGAGCCTCTCGAGTTCAGCCTTGGTTAGAATTTTAATGTGCTCGTATATGTTTTTCAAGATGATGCCAAAGATGCTCGTTGATATTTATGTCCGGTGGCCGGACGGACGGGCGTTTAAATGACTTTTGGACAGTTATAGAGCATCCACGTTCTTACATTCAATGAGTTATGCTAAGCACCGTTTTCGGCATAAGGCTTAAATATCATCGGATTCCCATTTTTTCAGCACTTGGAATCAAATTTTCTGTGATCATGTTAATATAGCTATATTGAATCATAATGCCTTCAATGAAAACCAAATTACCGACTCCGTGTGTTGGCATGCAGCCTCACACCATGACGGACCCACCTCGATGCTTCACAGTCGGGCGTAAATTAGATATATTCATCGGTTTATTTAGTTTTTTCCATTCTATTTGCTTGCCATCTCATATAAAAATGTTATATTTTGGTTCATTCGTGAAAAATAACATAATTTCAGAAGTTCTGCGGCTTAGATTGGTACTCTCGTGCAAACTCCAGTCGCTTAAGTCTTGAGCTTATTGATATATAGCTCTGTTGTGTGCAATGCTGACTTTTCTGTTCCTTGAATCACTAACGTTTTTCTGCTAACATATTTTGAAGTCATTGTTGATTTTTGATGCCGATATTCGAGGGTTTTCTTTCACTTTCGTATTATTTGTCTTTCGTCGCTGGCAGTTAGCTTCTTTTTAGCCCGAATTTTGTTTTTATTTAAAATGCGATTAATTTTTGTATGCCTCTTTACGATATACTGAATGGTGCTGCGACTCATGTTAACCCTCCGTGTGCCTAGTGTAACGATATCGTCACCCTACTTTTTACGACATAGCTGTATTTCAGACATGTGCAATGGGCGACGGTTGGTATGTCCTCCTTAAAAAACTTTGAAACTTTGTATGAACACCTGCCAAGCCGCGTCAGTTTTGATTTAGCCGTTTGTCCGTACTGTGAGTGCAAAGTTAGACCCACTACGAAATTGTTTGCAGTAGCCACAGGACGTGATTTTTTTTTACTATTTTTTGTAAGTAAAAAATGTTATTTTTGCTCCAAATGAAGTAATATTGTCATATTTTTTTCTTTTTTCAATGTACAAATGAATGCAACATAAAAACACGTGTATGTGACTAATAAAAAAGAGTCCGAAAAAAAAGAAACCGACTTAAAATATTTTTAATTTTTATACAATAATATTTATTATTTTGAATAACTATATTTTTTGCAAAAATAATAAATAAAAAAATAATAAAAACAATAAAAAACATAGTAAAACCGTGTAAAAACTTTTTTGAACATTAAATGCCCCTAGGGGGTGTTTGTCCAATATAAAACCTACAATTTTTAAATTTTTTTACTCGAAAAAAAAAAACAAATTTTCAGGTTGCAAAATAATTATTGTTTTTGGAACGGAGCCAAATCTGGGTAGGTTTTTTTTGAAGACATATCTATGAAGCATATTTTGCACTAAAAATTTAAAAAATGCTCGTTTTCGGCTGTTCCGAAATTTTTCGCGCAAAAGTGAGTGTAAATTTTTGCCAAAACACTTTATTTTCATTAAATTGAAATGTTTATCTAAAACATTAAAAAAAAAATTTTGGTCAAAAATTATTTTTGAAGGGGTTAAAAACTGGCTTTGATGATATCGTTTGAAGCCACAGCGCGTAGGCAAATACCAACTAGCCAGGTTAGGTATTTCTGAAATTTCTGCGTAACTTTTTCCATTTTTATGGTCACAAATCGCCATTTAACATTTTCCAATAGGAGTTTGCTTAACGTTTTAAGTTGTCACAGAAAAATTTAGAAATAAAAATCTTTGGAAACCTTAGAAAACAGTGTGCATAACGGTATCTATCTCGCGTAATGACGAAAATCAAGTTTTTCGCCGAAATTGAAACAAACTGATCAGCTGTACTCTTTCGCACGTGTTAAGTTGCTGCTATTTTTTGAAAAAATGTGAAAAAGCTTTTTGTAAACTTTTTATCATATCAATAAAATATATTGCATTTACACACTTTCCCATAAAATTTTGCATAGAAACAATTTTTTATTTAGGGGTAATTAAATAATTTGTCAGCCTGCACTTACTGTACGATTTAAAGTGACACTCACTGTACATCATTGGCTTCTTGTTAAAATTTACGATTATTTAAAAAAAAAGCTGTATTTAACATTTATTTCCCTTTAAGCAGACATTTAAAAAATGGCGCCAGATAACGTTTATCTTATATCAAATTCGGAAAGAGCATGAAAAATTAGTATCGGATATGAGGTTTGAGCTTAATTCAAAAGTTTTTTCTACTGAACACAGCGATTGAAAAATACATGAAATTTATGGCATTTCAGGCCGTGAACGGTTAATACAAGAACAACAAAAATAAGTTTCAAATCTACGGTTTCGAAATTATTAATTATTGCATTCAAACTTTTTTGATTATTTGCTGTTCAAAAACCTACGTGAGCAATTTCACGAACATTATTTATTTTTTCTATAAATATATTTATAGCTACTTAAACGTCGTTATCTAGATAAACCTCGACTTGATATTCGTCATATTTTACTGCACTAGTATGTGATAAGATAACACATTTAATGTTTAAACGGATTTAACCAAATAATTATCGGAAGGTATTGTTTTGTCATAGTCCCTTGTTTAAATCTCTGTGAATAATTTGAAATCTATATAATGGTTGTTTTTTTAGAGGTATAGAACTTTGAACTGGAATAAAACAAGGATGAATTTTTAAAATTGACATGAAATTGACTTTATTTAAAAGGTAATCTTTTGGCATTATAATTTTAATATGAGTTTTGGCGCATATGACCGTCACGGCTGGCTCAGACGTAATCTAATCTGGAGATCTAATTTTCAATCACCTTTTCCAACATTTCTGGCCATACATCGGCAATTACGCGGCGAATGTTGTCCTCCAAGTGGTCGATCGTTTCGGGCTTATCGGCGTAGACGAGCGTCTTCACATATCCCCACAGAAAATAGTCTAGCGGCGTTAAATCGCACGATCTTGGAGGTGTTTCAATTGTGGCACGAGAGGTGTGACATGTTGCGCATTCGACGTCTCTGTGGATGCGTGTGGTGCGAAAATGGTCCATAGTTAGTCGAATTAATTGCTCTGATGGACGATTATCTTGGTCGTAAAATGGACGTAGTGCGCGATACATATTTCGAACAGAACCATTATTTTCGAAATAAATTTGCACCATTGGGAAGCGTTATTCAGGCGTCAGTCTATTCATGTTGAAATGCCAAACCAAACTCAAGGTTGTTTAATATAGGTTAAGTCACTTGAGAGAAGCTCGGTCGAATTGTCAGAATGGAAGAAAGGCAATCAAGAAAAAAAAACTTGAATCTGTACAATTTTTAGCTATCAGCTACTTTGACAGTTCGGGCAAAGGCGATAAAAAGAGTGCTTTTTTCACAAGTGACTTATATTATTCCATTGTAGAATAAAAGAAGGTAGACGCATTTCGGACTGCGATCTCTTTCTCATAGCCAAAATTGTCAAAATCAATACAAATCAGTTTTTGTTTAAGTTTTTCCAATTAAAGCTTTCTCATAGCTTTCAGATTTTCTATTTTCAAAAATTAATCAAATGTCAAATTAGTTTTGACAGTAACAGCAGTCTGTCTCTCCAAAATGCATCTACCTTCCCTTATTCTACCATATATTAATCAACCTTGTGGCGCAGTGGGTAGAGTGTATGACTCTTACGCCAGAGAACCCAGGTTCGAATCCTCCATCTGATACAAGGTTCATTAATATAGGTTAAGTCACTTGAGAGAAGCTCGGTCGAACTGTCAGAATGGAAGAAAGGAAATCAAGAAAAAAAAACACGAATCTGTACAATTTTTAACTAACAGCTACTTTGACAGTTCGAGCAAAGGCAAAAAAGAGTTCTTTTCTGTCAAGTGACTGAACCTATATTAATGAACCTTGATCTGACACAGAAAATTTTTTCAATTGAATTAATTTTTCTGTTCGGCCGTCACCTCTCTGCAGACAATGGCAAACCTCAGAGAGTAAAAACTGCCATGAAAAGCTTCTTGAGAACATAAGCCGTTCGGAGTCGGCGTAAAACAAGTAGGTCCAGTTCTCGATCATTTGTGTGCAAACATTTCACATCACACACAACACAATTGATCATAAGAAGCTCGGTTAAAGTCGTTTCAAGGGCTGAGACAGCCATTTCGTTTTTTTTTTTTATTAGTCAACCTTGACCAAACTAAACACCAACTAAATCTTTTGATAGCTGACAAAATGCCTTTTTTACCTGTGTTAACTTCAGCATATTCACATAAAACTTATATCGATGAAAAGGTATTTTCGAGTATACTTGCACAATTTTGTTATTCGAATATGTTGTCATTACGATAGGTTATACTAAGAAAATGTAAAAACCTTTTTTCCCCATTGAAGAAAATGAAATGAAAACCAAAATACATAGCGACGCACAGCTCTGTGTGACATCGTTGCTGTAGTCTACACGAGCAAGAGTAGAATGCGAGAGTGAGGCAACAGTGTTGCCAGGTGTCGATGAAAGAAATTCCCCTTTTTTGAATACAAAATAATTGTTTTCAAAATAACAAATGAAAGCTTTTAAAAATAAAAACAATTTTAGTGACTTAATTTTACTATATAAACAATAATGTATAAATAGCAAATGCATTCATAACTTTACGAGTAATATTAATACAGAGTAATTTTCAGCCGATTGTTGCAAAATTCAATTTTCACTACTCAAAACACCGTGAAATATGGCATTAGATAAAAAAATTATACTTGAAATTTTTGCCAGTTTATTCTTCATTCTATGTTTCAAAAACTAACCACATTTAACATTTTTTATTAAAGTTGTTGAATAATGCATGTTGAACTCATGAACTATTTTTAAGCCCATTTTTGAGGCTTTAATTCAACACCGACTGGCTAATTACCACAAGCGGTATTTATTACCACTTGCGATATAAATTTTCTTTGCTCTTATGTTCTCTGTTTTTCTTATGTTTTACCCTCATTCTTTATGAAAATGAGCTGGGAGCTCAACAACATTTCAAAAAATTTTTTGGCACTAGGGTGGACCGCAAAAAAGTTTTTTTATACATTTTGTGCATGCGCTGGCAGAATTATAGAGTCGCTGAGTTTGAATTTGATATTAGAATTTCATAAATTGTATGCGACACTAGAGTGGGCCCAACATTTTTTTCTTTTTTACACATGTTTTTTAAAATTCTAATCACAAATTCTAAATCAGCGATCCCTAATACTGCCAGCGCATGTACAAAATGTGTAAAATAAAAGAAAAAACATTTTTGGGGTCCACCCCAGTGTCAAAAAAGTTTTTGGAATTTTAACCTCAAATTCAAACTCAGTGAATCTCTAATTCTGCCAGCGCATACACAAAACGTGTAAAACAAAAAAAAAAAAAACATTTTTAGGGTACACCCTAGCGTCAAAAAATTTTTTGAAATTCTAACATCAAATTCGAAATCAGCGACTGTCTAATACTGCCATGTGGAATATGTAGTAAGCAAAAAAGTTTTGAAAAAAGTGTTCCTTATTTAAAACCTTGATCTGGTCCTTATTCAAATCCTTGTCCAAGTCCTTATCCAATTCCTTGCGCAAGTCCTTGTCCAAGTTCATGTCCAAATCCTTGTTCAAATACTTTTACTAATCCTTGATAAAATACTTATCCAAATACTTTTCCAAGTCCATGTCAAAAATCTTGTCCTTATCCTTGTCAAAATATTTTTATAAAATCCTTGTCCAAGACAACTATTTTGTATGATAGTAAACGTGGGTTCGAAGGATGGTAAGTATGAATTTTATTTTTTATATGCTCAATAACATTCTAATTTATTTCAATTTAAACATTTTCAAAAAATATTTTTTTTAAACTGATCGAAAATTGGTTTTTGTTTCTGATCTAAAAAATATCGATAAAAAATAACTTTTATTTCTGACCGAAAAAAGCGATCACAAAAAGATTTTTATTTCTGATCGAAAAAATAACGATTAAAAAATAACTTTTATGTCTGATTGCAAAAATAACGATCAAAAATAATTTTTACTGCTGATCGAAAAATAACTGATCGAAAAAATAACGATTACAAAATGATTTTTATTTCTGATCGAAAAAATAACGATTAAAAAATAACTTTTTTTTCTGATTGAAAAAAATAACGATTGCAAATAAGTTTTATTTCTGATCGAAAAAATAATGATCAAAAAATATTTGTTGTATTTGATCGAACAAAAAATTGGTCAAAAATAATTGGTTCAAGGTGATCTTAAAAATCATGAAAAAAAATCATGTCAACAACGGGATCTCTGACTCCCTAGCATCTTATTGCTACATTTAAAATTATTTTACAATAACTTTTTATACATGATCTTTTGGTCTGAAAACTAAAAAATAATCGCTATTTTCCATCCCTGGTAATAATAATATAGATAATAATGCAATGTAATAAAATTTACTGGTGCGAGTATTAACGTGTGGTTTTTAATTTACTTTATGCTATTTTAAATTTTTTAATTTAAAAGCTATTCTATTAAAAAAAATCCATTAAATTATGAAACTGCAAAAAAACTACGCTTCTCTCTCTCGTGTGTTCAACCGCGCACCGGTGTGTTTTTTTTTAGTATAAAAATTTTTCTGCTTTAAACTTGTGCTATTCATTGTTGCAACGAAAAAAGCTGTCGGATATTGTTTGTAGATGTTAGGCAAATTTATCTTTATCTTATACAAATATTAACAGTAATACAATGTTAATTAATATCGCACTAGTAGCTAATAAATTTTGCGTTCCCTAACGCCAACAATAATAAAGATCAGTATGACAAGTCAAACTTAACACAATCACCATAAGAATGAAATTTTCTGAACTATTTAATCCTCAAACGCCTTTTTTTTTGTATAATCAAATATGGCGGCCGTGTCATATTGGTTAAGACGCGTAGCTGGTATCCGATAGAACCCAGGCTCGAGTCTCATTTGACACAGGCTGTTATTTTTCAATTGAGTTAATTTTTCTGTTGAGACGTCACCTCTCTGCAGACAATGGCAAACATACAAGAGTAAAAAACTACCATGTAAAACTTCTTGAGAACGAACATAGCTTTGAAGTTGGCGCTTCTGATTAAAAGTCTGATTATATTAGCGCCGACCTTGAAAGCTTTTGTATTCATAAAGAAATTAATATATTTATGATAATAAAACAAATTAGAAAAAATTAAAATAATAAGTTTTCCAATGTAATAATATGTTTAAATAAATTACCAAACATGACAAAGAAATTAAAAGGGAAAGTTATTTTTTTTTAATTATTTATTACTTTGTAGTTATTTTTTAGTCGGTTTTTTTTAAAAAAAAAAGTTTTTGAGTTCAAACATTTCAACACGCTCAACACAGTTGATCATAAAAAGCTCGATCAAAGTCCTTTCAAGAGCTGAAATGGCCAATTCGTTTGTTTTTTTTTTTATAAAATGACCTGCAAAAACTGTTTTCGAACAAAATACAATATATAGATGCATTATAAAAATGTTACGAACTATGTTATTGGAGCTCTATGCTGAATTTAAAGCAACTGCTATTCAACAGTAATGAAATTACCTACAAAATATGTCATATGTATATATGTATATGGGCGGAAGTGGAAAAAGAGGCATGTACTCCCTGCATAACTTCCAAACAAGTAGGCGTTTTTTTTAAAGCGAAGCTTCTTAATTGTTCTGTTGATTTTCTTGCAGATAAATCGCTAAAACCTACAGTTTTTCTTGTATATCTGTATTTCTTTTATGTGCACCTAATTCTCTTTTTTCACGATAGAATGGTTCCCAGAAAATACGTG